>CM038147.1:397877334-398066912 GCA_021437245.1 Aegilops speltoides
CTAGCGGTTTGGCGGCCAGCCGGATATCATGAGGCTGTGCCCGAGCCTCAATTTCAACTTCACAGTGCTGGAACTTGATGGGATCTTTGAGGAGCTGTTCAAGCATGGCGCCGACCATCGAGTGGTTCGAGCTACGCAGGCGTCATCCGTGTGTAACAACTCCGGTAGCGATCGCATCTGTCAATGATGCAGTCGCGATTAGCATGGGATAGTCCCAACAGATGGAGCCACGCCCGACGGCGTCGTGCAGCAATTCTTCGATGGCTTGGCGGAGTAGCGATCAACTCCGGCAAGCGAGCTCCTCACCGCGCCACCACCGAAGAGAGAATCGTTACGCCGCCACGGGGCGGCGGCCTTGTGCCGCCCTTGGTGAAGGTTAGCTTCACGTTGGGCCGAGCGAATCGGCGGCGGCAAGCCTTGCTGGCGAGGGAGGATCTTGGCGGAAGGTTACGCTGGCGAGTGGGCACCGAAGCAGCGAGCCAGCGGGCGCGGCGTGCTTGCGTCTTCGGCGACTTACGCGGTAGAACCCAGCGCAGCCCAATTCCAACAAGCGTCTCCGCCGAGGTGGAATCTGGCGGGAAGGCGAAGCGATCCGGCGGCGGCGCCCGTGGGACCACGCTCCACGAAAGTGGCAGAAATACCGTTGCAGCAGAGGTCCCGAGCTGTGCGTCGGCCGGTAGTCTTCCGAGCCGCCACGCTGATCTGCCGCAGCTCCGCAAGCGTCGAAGGAGCCTACTCCTCCGCCACGCCTTGAGAGAAGTGCGAACCCGACCTCTCATGGCGAGATCCTCCGATGTGATGAAGAGGAGGAGGAGGAGATAAGACTTTCTTCGCTGTTCTTGATTTTATTCGATCTTTGTTGTTTCTTGCCTTGCATCGATCGCTTCCCCCACGAACCTTGTTCCTTTTCAGGACTACGGCGAGAGAGTGGCAAAGAGGGCCAAGGTCCCGTGGTTGACGCCGAGGGCGATCTGCCGTGACGGCCCAGAGGACCGTCGAAACCACCTTAGCGGATCCGGTTCCTTCTCCTCGCAGCTGCCCCAGCCTGCCCCAGCGTAAGTGTTTAGTTCACTTCTGTTGTGGGGCGGCGCGTGAGTCTTCTTCTTTCTTGACATCTTAACTGTTGATTCATTTGTATAGGAGCAGATCAAGCTACCGGGAGCAACAGAGCCGACCGGTCTTTGTCGGCCGACCTCGCCCGCCAAGGCGACTCTACGATGGCGCTCCCGGCAAGGGAGGAGTACCCGACAGGCGGAACAGTGAGCCTCGATGGTGGAGCCCATGGTCCGGAGCCAGCCGCGGGTAACCCTCCTTGTCCGGAAACCTTCCCTTGGATTCTTCTTCTTTTCCTTCTTTTTTGGATACTTGCCTGACTTTTCTTTCCTCCCCCCGTCCTTAGATCCCCCTCTTGCGAGGCCTTGATGGGCCAGGGCACGGCGAAAGGCAGGCGGCAATCTTGGAGAGTGCGGCTGGCGATGAGGAGAGGCGGCTGATGAACCCAGCCGTAGAAGAAGCCGCCAAGGCTGCGGGTTGAGAACTGCGAGGGATCCGGCAATCATCTTGGCGACCGGAGGGCCTTGAGGCGCAAAGCGCTGCACCGACCCGCCGCGACCCTTCCGCCGCTAATGCTGCGCGGGCTCCGAGATCCCCACCCGGTAGCTTACTTAGAGAAGCTGGCGGCGTGTACATCAAGCTTCCTTGGGCGTCGAGCTCGGGCCGCGGTCGAAGAAGAGTTTGTGAGTACTGCGCCTCTGCTAGGCTGGCGATGGTTGGCGTGCCCAGGCAGCGATGGCGAAGTCGAGGAGAACAAGCTGCTCGGAAGTTGGTGTCACTCTACGCCGCGGCAAGCGAAGCTTGAGTCGAGGCGCTTATCATGCGGCGGAGTCGACATAGAAAGCATGTCGGGAGCTCAGGAACCGCAAATCAGGAGGCCCTCCGATCTATTGCCGAGAGGGCACAACTTGGCGGCGAAGGAGGCGTTCATCTGGAGAGGCTGAAGCCGAGGCAGCGAGGCTCACCGCCGAGGAGATGTCAGGCGGGAAGGTGAGTGACCTGGAAGAAGGCTAGTCTGGACAGCCACGAGGAGGAGCTCGAGGCAGGAGAGCGATCCTTGGCGGGGCACTCAAGGAGGCAAAGGGCCTTGCGATCGCCCGAGGCCGCCAAGAAGGAGTTAGGAGAGAGTGGTGCAGCTGGAGGGCGGATATGGGAAAGAAGAATGAAGAGCTTGCCAGCTCCCAGTATGACGCGAAGGCGCCTTGCCCATGGTGATCTGCAAGCTCAACTTGCCGAAAAGATCAAGGCCGAACACCGCCAAGGACTCAAGCGTGATCTGGAGCTGAAGCGCGCCACCTTAGCCGGAGACACTAGATGCCGCCAAGAAGCGAGAGGATGATTTGAAGAAAGAGCTCAAGAGCAGACGAGGAGGCTGGCGAGCGAGGGCCACTGAGACCAGAACACCTTCAAGGCCACGGTGGAGCTACGGACGGAGGGCCTCGTCAACATTGCTGCATCCATCGACGAGGTGGCGGCAGAGCTGGACTTGGCGGGCTTGAGTACTCAGCGAGAAAACCTCAGCCAGTAGCCAAGCTTACGCTTTTCTTCAAGGGTGTGGTGGCGGCTCTCCGGCAGCTCCGGGAAAGGATCGAAGAAGGCTGGCCGGCGAAGTCGCCTGATCTGCGCCAAGGTCTTGGAGAAGGTGTTGGTGAAGATACTCTTTCGCAACCCTAGCATCGACCTCTCCCGCATCCTCAAGAAGCTGCCGGCGGGTGCCGATCTTGAAGAGCTCAAAGCCATCGTCGCACCCATTGTGGACAAGATCAATGATGTCAGGAGGGTCGATGGCGATCGCGTGGATTAGGCCACCCTTCTTCTCCCTTTCCTTGCCGCTGCTAGATATGTCATAGGAATAACTCATCAGAGCGCGGCAAGCTATTTATTGTAATATAACTTTATCCTGGGATCTGCTTGCTATGTTATTTCCTTTACTTGATTCCATTCCTTGTATGTTTTTACCCTGCGCTTTTAGGGAACTTGCCGGTGGGAACACGCTTGCATAGCGCGAGTCTGAAGGCTGCTCGGCCTGCCCGGCGGTGTTGCTTCCGCAAGAAACCTTGTCGGGGCTAGTTGCAGCTCACTTTCACTGTTGAGCGGACTCGAAACAAGGTAAGGCGCAACAGCATGAGCAGTTCCTCAGCGCACAGGTTTTCCATACAAGGCACGGTCGTTCAAGGAATATAACTTAAAAAATTTAAAATTGACTATGCTCAAACTTTGGCAACTTAGCTTTTCTGTCGTCTGCATCCCGACAAGGCTAGATTCCTTTGAACGACGCCTGGCCCACATCCTTATCCTCTCCCCCCCCGGTGAACTTGTGGGTGGAGGAACCTTCTTTTTTGGGAAGAAAGAAGAGAAAATAATGACATGGAACCTTAAGGTTCTCTATTGCTTACCGGGGGCAAGTGCTGCACAAAGTGTCAGTGTATACATGCTAAAAAGAAAAGGCATGAAATTTGACAACTTTTTGCATAGCATACAATCTTTATTTATGCACGGGATCTGCGCCCGGCTTTGTACAAAGGGTTACATGCAACAGCGGCAAGGCTTGTACAAAAGGTGGTTGTCGGAATGGGTCCGGCAACCGCGCCTTATGGGTAAAACTTGTGAAGCTGCTCTATGTTCCAGGAGTTACTCACCGGAAAGCCATCTTTGGTCTCAAGGCGGACAGCGCCGGGCCTAGTGACTCGCTTTACCCGATAAGGGCCTTCCCACTTCAGCGTCATCTTGTTGGAATTCTTGGCGGATTGAATGCGCCGAAGAACAAAGTCGCCTTCCTCGAAGCTTTCTCTCCGCATTAACTGCGGCTATGGTAGCGCGCAAAGCTTGCTGATGTGAGCAGCTCTCCAAGCAGCTGAAGGCGATCTTCCTCGAGGCAATGCGTCATCTTGCCATAACTGCTCTTGCTCAAGCTCATTATAAGCGAGCACTCGAGGCGATCCGTATCTGAGTTCCGTGGGGAAGCGCTTACGCTCCATAGACAAGAGCAAAAGGTGTATGCGGCGGGCTCGATTTGGCATCGTTACGATCGACCAAGAACCACCGGCAGCTCCTCGATCCAATTTCTTCCGCACTTGTGCAGCACAGCCGAAAGTTCTGGTCTTGAGCCGCGCGACGCCTGATGTTCGCCCTCCGCTTGACCGTTGCTTCTCGGGTGAGCAATGAAGCGAAAGATCTTGGCGCCAAGATCTTGGACATCTTGCATGAAGGTGCGGCTCGTGAATTGCGTGCCGTTGTCGGTGATGATCTGTTAGGGACTCGAAGCGGCAAACAATTGACCGAAGAACTTGGCTGTTGTCTTGTCACCTTTCTCCGGTTCCACTTCCGCCACTTTGTGAACTTGTCGATTACAGCGTACAAGTACTCAAAGCCCCGACAACTTCGGGGAAAGGGGCCGAGATGTCGAGCCCCGGACAAAAATGGCGGGATAAAGGGATTGTTTGGAGAGCTTGAGCTGGTTGATGTATTTGCTTGAGTGGGCCTGCACGCTCACACTTGGTTACTTGTGCGTTGCATCACGGAGGGCTGTCGGCGAAGGAACCTTGCGGGGCTAGTTGCGGCGCACTTGTATTGTTGAGCGGACTCGAAACAAATCAAGGGCACAACTTAACCAATGTCGATTCCTCAGCGCAGGTTTTCCATACAAGGCACAGGACGTTCAAGGAATATAACAAAAATTTAAAACTTGATCATGCTCAAATTTTGGCAACTTAGCTTTTCCGTCTTCTGCGTTCCGCAAGGCTGCATTTCTTTGAGCAGCGCCAACTGCTATATTATCTCCTTTACTTGATTCCATCCTTGTATGTTTTACCCTTATGCTTTCGGGAACTTGCGGCGCAAACCACGCTTGCGGCGTAGAGTCGCGGAACATCAGCAGCTTGCGGCGGTGTCGCCCGACAAGAACCTTGTCGAGAACTAGTTGCACCGCGCTTTCGATGTCGAGCGGACTCGAAGCGAGTAAGGGCGCAACAGCCACGAACCGATTCTCTCGCCACAGAGTTTTCCATACAAAGTAGCGGTCGTTCAAGGAGATAACATAAAAATTTAAAAACGACTGTGCTCTACTTGCCAGTGGAGCTCGATGGTGCGTCCTCGATGGTAGCGCAACACTCCGAAGAGGTGCGCTTGCCGGAGTGGGCATCAGAGCTACTCTTGCCGGACTTGGTCTTTGGTGAAGCTGTCTTTGCCTTCTTGCACTTGTCGGTGGAGCTCGATGGTGCGTCCTCGATGGTAGGGCAGCACTCCGAAGAGGTGCTCTTGCCGGGGCTTCGATGTGCTCGGTTGTCGGGGCCTGTCGGCGTTGGCGAAGCCGACGAGGCTCTGAACGGTCATCCTCCAGTCATCGATCTTGTCTGGCGCTGGAGGGTAATCTAGAAGCAGCTGAGCTCGGGCCGGTGCTTCCTCTGGAGTCTTGGGCGGCGGTGGCAAACGACGCGAGGTGCGGACATGCTCGGACTCCCAAGCTGGATTGGAAGGAGCGAGTACCCGTCTGGCGACCGCACCTCACTCGTGCCGACATCTTTGGCGTGCCGCTGGTCTTGAGCGTCTCGCGACCGCGGCTCGGCCTTGTTCCGCGCAAACCGCGGTGCTAGAGGCACCGTGGCGTTGTCGATCTTGCACCTCTGAGAGGCGCGGTGGATATCGACGCTGAAGCTTGCGGGCCTTGTCCTTGGACTGGTGACGGCGTGAGTCCACGCGGCGCCCGCTCCTCCGCCCGGCATCCGCCCCATCGCCCGTTTGCTCCGGTGGCGATAGGACGATCGCAGACGGGGCGGGTACTTCGAAGCCTTCTTCTTGGTGGCATGTCGATGAAGATGTTGATGTAGCGATGTGAGCGGCGGATCGGATCATGCCTGACCTCGACACCCCTACAGGGCGCGCCAAAGATGTCATAGGCTTTGTGGGAGCACGAGCACCTATGGGGCGAGGCCCCTTCTTGTCCGGCATGGGGCGGGGGCCTTGCCTTGAGCGAGATCAAAGCGGCGCGCGAAGATATTACCAACGGGGCGCTCAGGAGATAAAACTCCTCTGCTGTTTTGTGTTTGTATTTGTTCTTGCTCGAGGTGTGGGTATCTTTGTGGTGCAGGTGAGTCGAATGAACCCAACCAGCGAACCCCTTCTCGTGCGCATGGGCCTCCTTTTATAGTCTAAAGGGGCCGCAAGCAGAATGGCAGCGTAGAAAGAGGGGTAAGAAAGTAAAAAGCGCAGGTTGGTACAACCACTATCTCTGATGTCCCTACCTAACTCGGCGGCGGGGGACAAGGGCATTTAATGCCGTCTGCAGTGCATATGATGTAGGAAGCGACCGTTAGGCGCCACGATCGCCGATGGCCTCCTTGTTAGCCGCTTGCCACCTCGCACCGCTAGGCTGCACCACCCGCCCGTGCCCCGGGGTGATCTGCGGCGACACATCGTCGGGTGTCTTTGGAAGCGCAGTGGTGGCTTTGCCGCGGCAAGCGCTTTGCCGCGGTCTCTGTCTTGTCGCACCCGCAAGCTTGCCGCTCGTCGGGTCTTGCCGGGACGCGCGGGGCGCCACGGCAAGTTCTCTGAAGTGCATCGATTGGCCTTCCCGGCAAGCTCCTCTTGCCGGGGTCTTGTTCTTCCCGGCAAGTTTCTCTTGCCGGGGCCTTGTCCTTCCCGGCTAGCTTCTCTTGTCGGGGCCTTGTCCTTCCCGGCAAGCTCCTCTTGCCGGGGCCTTGTCTTCAAAGTTTAACACTTTGTTCTTGAATGGCGATAAATGGGGTGAGGAGGATCTTGGCGGGCGCCCGGTAAGCCTTGCCCAGCGGCTAGCATTGCCCGTGCACTAGTTCGGGGTACTAAGGTACCCCTACTTTAGTACACCGACATCCGGGTCCAAGGGTATCTTCTTCGTCTCTTTAGCCGGCTTGAACGAGCCCTCGGCTTCCGACTCCTTGGGGTGGGCGACATCTCTCACGCTTTCCGGCCATCATACGACTCGATCAAGGGCAGCTTCTCAGTTGCGATTACGGGGACTCGACCAGCCCATTGCTCTCGGCCAGCATAAGCGAATGACTTCTGTAGTCGCCGGCTATGGTCAGAATCTCCTTGGAACTCGGCATCTTCATCTTGAGGCAGGCGTAGTGGGGGACCGCAATGAACTTGGCCAAAGCAGGTCGGCCAAGCAACGCATGGTATGGGCTTTCGAGGTCCACCACTTCAAACCAAACTGGCTCTCGGCGGAAATGGTCTTTGTCTCCAAAGAGGACGTCTATCAGGATCTTGCCGATTGGTGAGTAGGAAAGGCCAGGCACAATGCCGTGGAACACAGTCCGGCTGCTCTGGAGCTGTCTTTGCTTGATTCCTAACTTCTCATGGTATCCTTGTACAGGATGTTGATGCTACTGCCTCCGTCTATCAGCACTCGCGAGAAGCGAGCGGCCCGCCTATCTGTGGCTAAGGTGGCACTCAAAACCAGGGTGTAGGAGCCTGGATTCGGCATCACCTCTGGGTGATCAGCTCTGCTCCAACTGATAGGCTTCTCGGACCAATGCATAAATTCTGGAGTATCTGATGCTACTGCATTTAGTTCTTGCTGTTGCAGCCGTCTGCTGCATCGATCATCAGCCACACTAGTGAACACCACATAGGCTCTGTGCTCTTCTGGGTACTCATCTCGTCTTTGCGCTTGTTGGCAGGCGGCCGACTCTTTGAAGGCGGCGGTGGGCGGCCAGCCAGGAAGGAGGAAGAAGGCCGTCTCCTTGGCAATTCTGGTGAGCAGTGGCATTTTCGGTGGTGTGGTTTGATGGCCGCGCGCTGTGAAACTTGCGAGGACCATCTAGAGTGCTGCTTTCGTAGAAGGCCGGCAACCAGTTGGACTTGCCACCTTTCCGTCGCTTGGTCGGAGGCTGCCCCTCCGCCTGCTGGTCTTCGACTGTCGCAACCTGCCGACTAGTGGAAGTCGGTTGTGAGGCCTTGCGCTTGTTGTCGTTCTATTGTTGTCGCCGACTGGCGTCTCCAGCAGGAGTTCTGGGAGCCTGAGGAGCCACCTTGCGAGTCGCATTGACTTGAATCTCCGTCTTCATGGAGGAGTTGGCGTGGCGTGCTTATGCTATGATCAGCAGCTCGTCGAGGTTTCGGCTCGTCGCGAGAGGAGCTTGTGCGAGAGGGTGCCTTCTCTCGCACCCGGCGGTGAAATGATTCGAGCACGCACCTCGTGCGCCCTCGCAGGAGTTCGAAGCTTCGGCCAGTAGCGTGAGGTGTCGCGTGTTGACTCGTCGGGGCCTTGCGCTGAAAAAGCTGGCGAGGCTTGGGAGGTCGCTTATGCGTGCCGTGAAGTTGCGGATGAAGGCGGTGAAGTCAACCCAGCTGTTGATCTGCGAGGCTTCGGCTGTTCAACCATGTCGGGCGTGCCACAGAGCATGAGTGGAACATACTTCACGGCAACCCGCTTGTTGTCGTTAAGCTATCTTGGCGGCTATGGAGTAGTCGACAAGCCGTCTTCGGCTTCATGGGCGGTGTATTTAAGCGTATCTCGGGGGAGCGTGAACCCTTTGGGAAAGGGCTCGTCTCGGATGTGAGGTCCGAAGCAGGGCGGACCCAACTTGTCTTCTTCTTCTAGTGCCAGGGACCGGTGGAGTCGGTCGATCCGGTGGGGGGCGTCGTTTTCTCCGACTCCCTCTCGGCTAAAGCGGCCACCACCGAAGTCGGATGCTCAGCGGGTGGCGGGGAGACTTCGTCTTTCTCTTGGCGGTGGGGAGGTAGATAGTAAGCCTGCCGTTCCACTTTGCTCTTAGGCGGCCATCTTGAGTGCGTGCTTTCGATGGTGATCACGAGTCCGGCCTGGCTGACAGCCGACTCTTTGTCTTTTCTTCGCGGACTCCGCCCGATCGGCGTCAAGGCGTCGCGCCTCGGTCTCGGCGGGAGGCAGGTAAATCGTTCGATTCTTCTGGCGCCTCCGTGCGACGCCGGCTGCATTCTTGCGGCGGCGTCGAGCTGCTTTGGACTCGCTCCGTCATCATCGGTGCTCTTCGCCTTCAAAGTTTTCAGCTCGTCGATGCGCCCCAGGCGGCGCGGATATTCTCCATGGGCGTAGCGTGCAGGCGATTGCCCGAGCAGGTGGCGATAGCCCGCGCGGCGCTGCTGGACCCGCGCCTAAGCGGCTAGGCGGTCGGGCGGTGAGCCGCCCTGACCGATCCATCTCACGCTGGTAGGCTTCTGACAAGCACCTCATGCTTGCCAGCTTCTTCGCGCCTTCGATGATCTGAAGGCGGCGCGCCTCCAGCGTCTCGGCGTCAGCGTCTTCCGGAATAGGCGCGTCAGGTCTTGCAGAGCTGCGTCGAGTGGGTCATGAGCTTCCTCGGCGGAGTGCTCGCCATGACTGATGACGAGCACCTCCGTGACGGCGCTTCCGCCGCTCTCCTCATGAGGGAGCGGCTCGTCGTAGACCACCATGTTGGTGGGGAGCGCGTCGGCGGCAGCCTTGGCGTCGAGTCGACCAACGCCGGGTCGGTGGAGCCTCACGGACTCCAAATCCACGGCAGGCTCACGGTGGCGTGGAGTTGGTCGAGGAGGCCAGCGAGAGGCTCTCGGGGCCGCCCGTGGCGTGTGTCGGGCGAGGCTCGTCGGAGCCGAACCTCACCGACAAGTTCGTGCGAGTAGCTGGCTGCTGGCGGCCTCAGCGCCGTCTTGGCGTCGATCTGAACTCCGTCTGGCGAGCCTGGCTGGCTGCGCTTCGCCCGAGGAGAAAAAGGTTCCGTCGAGAACAGATCTCCGGACGGCGGTGCACCTCGCCCCACGGTGGGCGCCAAATGTCGGGGGTTGGGTGTGACCTATGCCAAGGATGGCTTATCATGGTGGGGGCGAGTAGGGCGTCGCGGTGCACAAAGCAGGATGATCGAAGACATGCACGCCGGCGGATCTTACCCAGCTTCAAGGCTCTCCGAGGAGATAACACCCCTACTGCTACTCTGCGGGGTCTCCGCATGATCACTAAGGCAAAGTGAGTACAAGGTTGCTCCTTGAGCTGTTTCTGGAGGTAGGAGAAGGCAAGGCTAGCTCTCTCCTTCCTATATGATCTGGTCTAGTGCTATTGGATTCGAACCCTTTGCATGGGTGCCCTGGGGGTTTATATAGGCCTACCCCCCCAGGGGTACAATGGTAAAACCGGCTGGACGCGGGTCCTAGCCGTCAGTCTCTCAGGCCGCCGTCTCCTCCGCCGACTGTTGGGGCCCGCCGACTGGTGGGTCCCGCCGACTTGCCTGGTATAGAGCCGAGAGCCCTTGTCCGTCGCAGGGGGGTCTTGTCGGCTGCGGATTACTGTAGCCGTGCTTCTAATGACGCTGGCTTGGTCATGGGGTCATGGCAATAGGGTCGCCGCCTAACGGGCGATCACTGTTTCCATTCCCCGTTGTGTCTAGTTAATGGCGTGTGGGGCCCGTGGGAGGGGCCAGCTGACTTCGGGGGGCCGACTCCCGACGGGTCCGTCTTCTGGTGCTCTCGCCGTCTTCGGCACTCCCGCCGACCGGCGGGACCCGCCGTCTCTTGGTCGTACAGACAGGCCGTCGCGGGCACAGGGCCCCGCCCCTAGGGGCTGATGTCAGGGCCGGCATGGCAGCGATGCTTGCGCCGAGGAGATCTCTGTCGATGCAGCGCCTTGTGGCCATGCCTGCCCTCAATAAATGGGGTGGTTGGAGTCGCGGGCCGACTCCCCATAGCCGACTTCTCCGGAAGTCGCTGGCCAGGAGTCGGCTTAACTTGGAGTCGCCTCTGGGACTCGGCCTTTCTTGGAGTCGCCTCTGGGACTCGGCTTAACTTGGAGTCGCCTCTGGGAGTCGGCTCATCTTGGAGTCGCCTCTGGGACTCGAGGGGCGCAGCCTGCCCCGATGTCTCGAAAGGTTCTGGGGATCGGGTTAGCCTACCCGTGGCCCATTACTCTGACAATGGCTCTTGTGCTCGGGTCCGTCCCTGCAACGCTAATAAACCTGGGGATCGAGCTCTGGTCCGTGGCCCGCTTCACGCACACCACATCGCCAAGCCCTCGGTGCCTTCATCTCATGCCTCTTACTCCGGGCCCGCTCCGTAGGGGTCTCGGTCTTTCCTATCATCCAACCTACAAGTTCATTTGGCGGTTAGGGCCACGGGTCGGCTTGAACAACCAACGTCTGGCCTCGCGAGTCGCTTGCATGTTAAAGGGGGGCCTTTCGAGCACCGCATCTCGGGAGCTCCTACTGGCTCTCCAGCCTCACCCCCTGGCCTTGCCCACGGCATCGTGACCTGGCATACCAGTGGCGGCTGAGCTCGCTCGAGGGTCGGGTCCCGAGGATGTAGAGCACCAAGGCGAGCGAGGCAAGAAGGTGGCCAAGGCAAGCTGCGCCCAACGATATTGCAGGAGCGAGGGCAAGCATCATCTCCCTAATGGACCTAGACACCAAAAAGATAAGTCTCAGCTTATTACAGCACCAGTTTTGCTCCCCTTACGCCCCGCCTCGTAGTTCCACTTTGGCAGTTCTTCTCCCCTTTTCAATTTTCTGTGCAGCTGCTTGCACGCCAAAGGGGACCTCGTGAGCATCTCGTCTCACGAGCTCTTACCGAACCTTGGGCACTCACCTCCTAGCGTTGACCATGGCATCGCGACCTGGCATACTAGCGACGGCTGAAGCCTGCCTGGGGACTGGGTCATGTTGGCATAGAGCGCCACACTGTCTAGGGAAAAGAAAAGGGAGGAATCGAGCCAAGATGGAATACACGCATCCATCATGAATCAAAAGAAACAACATTGATATTAAGTGCATTCCGATCCTTACAAACCCCACAGAGGCTGATCTTCATCTCGCACAGGAAAAGCAACTACAAGGCCGTACGGTATCACCGGCGAAACCAGGCGGCAGCTGCGGCTGCGCTGCAGCCTCGGCGGGAGCTTGGCGGCACGTCACTGTCGTTGCTCGACTCCAGAGAATCACTGGGCTCAGGAGAGTCACTGGATTCCTAGGAATCGCCACTACTGCTGGACGAAGCACCAAAGGGGACAGCAGCAGGTCCAGCACCCGCTGCGGCGTCCCTCGAGCCGCCTCCTCCGGGGCAGCACTCCAGTCGTTCGCCGTCCTCGTTGAAGACCTTGAAGAACAGGGTGGCCGCGCCATCATACTCGAAGTGGATAGCCAGGGCTCCCTCTGCGCTGCAAGCCCGGGCAATCTCGCCCCATCCTCGAGTCATGAGGACATCTCCGGGCGGCACCACCTCGACTTCGGCTCCGGTTGCCGAGCTGCGGCACCCAGCGTGCTGCAGCCATAGGTTGACTGGCCCCCTCGGAGGCAGCTCGCTGGCGAAGAACCACGGGAGTCGGATCCAGGTGTCGGGGGGCATCACCGCCCACACCGCAAATTCGCATGAGCTACCCTCAGCGTGGGTCCATGGTGCGGAGGGCAGGGCAATGGCTACCCTGCCACCTTTGTCAGGCGTCTCTCGCCGGCTCACTCCTTTGTCCTGAGCGCGAGCGTATATGGGAAGAGGGAAGCTAGGCGTAGGCCTCGATTGCCAAGGCATGGTCACCTCTCACCCTGCACCGACATCGTGAGGAAGGCGGAGCTGTTTCTTCGGTGGGATAAGATCGGGCCCCTCCCAAGGGGCCTTCCCCTTCTCAGTCGCAGAATACCTTCTGATCGGCGCCATGGACGCAAGATGGAGAAGAAGAGAAGCAGACAAGAGCAAGACGAAAGAAAGATGGACAGGGGCTCCGGCCGCCCGCACATTTATAGCCGGGAGAAGGTAAATCGTCGGCCTCCCACGATCTCAAGTAATGATGATTCTCCCTGCATGCAGCATGCGGTTGTCAGATGGAAGCAGTTGCGGAGGCAGCATGCGGAAGCGGAGTCACCCACATCCCATCAATCGCCACGCGTTATCAAGGCCGCAGGCGGTTAGGGCCCGCGGCGCTCCGCACTTGCCCTTTGGCTTCACCTGGAAGCCAAGTCCGAGCGCGCCTTGGGCCCGGGGGCTACTGTCGGCGTCCTAGATTTGGGGGTATCCAGCCTTGCCTGCCTATGGCCCACCACGTGGCTCCATCAACGACTTGGTACGACCCAGCTTCAACACCAACAACGCAAGACCCTCGCGAGGGGTCAAGCCTCACGAGGCGGGTGAGGGAGTCCTGGACTAGGGGGTATCCGGACGGCCGGACTACATACTTTGGTCGGGCTATTGGACTATGAAGATACAAGACTCAAGACTACATCCTGTGTCTGGATGGGACTCTCCTTTGCATGGAAGACAAGCTTGGCGATTTGGATGTTAGATCTCCTTCTTTGTAACCGACTCTGTGTAACCCTAGCCCCCTCCGGTGTCTATATAAACCGGAGGGTTTAGTCCGTAGGACAAGGACAATCATAATCATAGGCTAGCTCCTAGGGTTTATCCTCTACGATCTCGTGGTAGATCAACTCTTGTAATACTCATATCATCAAGATCAATCAAGCAGGAAGTAGGGTATTACCTCCATCGAGAGGGCCCGAACCTGGGTAAAACATCGTGTCCCCTGCCTCCTGTTACCATGAGCCTTAGACGCACAGTTCGGGACCCCCTACCCGAGATCCGCCGGTTTTGACACCGGTAGCGGGCAACACCAAGACCCCCGAAGGAATCGGCCTCCTCGGGCTGGCTTCTGAGGGGTGGAGAGTTCTATGCAGGTTACCTCACGAGGCTCGGCTGACGTGAGCCATGACGACCAAGGCCAGGCGGGCGCCAGGCGGGCGCAGAGCGCAGGTTTCCTCTTCGGTGCAAGGGAGGCGAGCCACAGGCGCGGAGTCCCGAGGAATCAGCCAAAGGTTTCTATTTCATTGCAACAAGACCAAGACCGCCAGGACGATAGGACGGAGGTCATCGACGAGCCCACCGCAGCATCATGACCAGAGGCTTTTCGCAGGCGAAGACTACTTTTGTCAGGATAGACTGTACTACTTGTCCCCTTTCAAATCCGGCCGTTGTGGGATCCCTTCCCGCTTATATTTGGGAAGAGGACCAAGGCCACTATAAATAGGACTAGCCACCACCATAGAAGGGGACGACGGAAGAAGAATAAGTAGAACCAGCATACACCACACCAGCTCAAGAACACCTCACCTCCTCAGGCTGGTTTATCCATTGTACTTGTCCATCATCAGCCCTTCGAGGCAGTCCACCAAAACGCTGGAGTAGGGTATTACACCACAACGGTGGCCCAAACCAAGATAAAATTGTCGTGTCTCTTTGTCCCTTTGAGCTTGACGCGCTAGGTTTAGGAGGTTCACGAGTAGGCAGGCTGGGTAAGTTGAGATCTCCGCACGCACCCCAGAGTTCGAACCTCTCAAGGGTTTGTGGATCCCATAATCCGACAGTCCCACATGTCAGCAAAAGGAGGAAGAACTCGACCAAATCTTCTCCACATTTAGACCGGAGGAGTAGGAAACACGGCAAGCCCTGTGCCTACATCATACTACGTACACGCCCACCTCACGCAGTCACGCTATCACCATATTTCTCGGGCTCCGTAGGACACCTAGCTCTAGTTGATCTAACTAGAACTAACTATTGTGCTAGCATACTCCAATATTAGTTTGGCTCTATGTGATGTGGCAACATCATATAACCGGATGCTGGCTATACTACTATAGTACTCACACTCCAATAAATGACTCGAAAACCATTCATAAATTGAGTTTATTACATGCATTTGCAAATGTACCATTGATTACATACAACAAGTCATCAACACACACGACAACGAGGATACATGTTGGATTACAGATTAGTTCCAACAAAACATTCTAGTAAATACTAACGTTTTCATCACACAACAAATGGCCTCCGTCCCTCACATGAGCGAAGCCACTTCACACCCCCACACGGTTGGTCCGCCACGATGCTAGGGAAACACGTGCGGTGTTGCGTCTTCACTTAGGCCAACTCCAGCGCGTGCAACTCGGACGCACGCTCGCCCAGCCTCCTTTCCCTCTACTCCCTCGAGCTATCCAACCATGACTACGTGTTTTGCGCACCCGGTGGTCGGATTTGGAGAGGATTCGGTCTGGCTTGAGCTCGCCCGGCTATGGGAGGCCGCGCCGCGCCATGGATTGGCCGGGCATCGGGCCGGAAGGCCCTGGCCATGCCGCAATGCCGCATGCAAGTAGTGACTCCTCTAGCCACTCGGATCTACACCGTCGGTGATCCGCCAGCAGATACATGAATGGCGGTCGGTCGGGCTCGGTGCTGGCCCAAAAGCTCGTTGGTGCACCGTTGACACTCATTACGTGCGACGATTGCCCAAAGAAGGTCTTGCATCGCATGTCTACAACGCCGGAACATCCCGGATAGGTGTTCATCAAGTGCTCAACCGATGGGGTATGTTCTACTTTAGCTTCGGTTGTGCTCTCGGATTTGACTAGTTGTGCTAACTTAAAATTTTATTGTGTAGAATGGATGCAAGTTTTGGTATTGGGAATAAGAGTACATCGATATATTGATGTAGCGCAATTTAGTAGATGTTCTAGCACTTTTAGCTAGCATAGAGGCTAGAGATGAGACTAGTGCACTTGTTGATAGAATAGAGGCTAGACATGAGACTATATGCGAGGAAGCAATGTCTACTTCTTTACACTCGAAGAAGAAAGAAGCACGCAAGATCGAGCCTCTGCAGATCAACAATGAATGCCTCGAGAAGGCACTAATCCAACTTACAGGGGCAGTTATGGAAGTTGGATATCTTCTAAAATGTATTCTTGTGGTTCTTGTTTTCTTTGGTCTTGCTTTTCTAGTCAAAATTTGGTGATGTATCTCCATGTACCAAAAATCAATGATGAAAAAAAGAGTGTTTGCAAAGAAAAATGTACGCGGCCAGGATGCGTCCGCGCGTTGGGTGCACGGCCAACACAACCGAGAAATGGCCCGGACACGGCCCCATTGCCCTACCCAAACAGACAGAATCCGGGCAAAACGGACGTCCGTTTGGGGTCGTGCGTTGGGGTTGGCCTTACAAGTGGGACCTTAGTTCAGGAAACCAACTTCGGCAAAACGAGGCCGGAGGTTGAAGAGATAGTTGTAGCACGGACTCCAAGAAATATGGTGTCATATGGAAGTCGTGTTGGTGGCGTGTGTCGTACTCCTCTATGTGAATGCTTGTTCTGGCCCATGCGACCCTACTATATATCGAGGATTTGAGGTGCTGGTTATGTGCATCAAACACAGTAACATATGGCCCACCTCACACTGTGGCCAAATTTCCTGGAGTCTGTGCTAGGTTAAAAGTGTTCTTGGTGAGGGTGGATGGCTGCTCTCAAGTTTAAAACTTGTTGTATTACGTATACGTAGACGTAGAGATAGTGCAACAGTTTTGGAAGTTTGAACCCAAACATCAGAATGCAATTTCTACTGGACTCATCCAAGGACCTAGGATGATGGGATTCGCAGCTACGATAAAAACACCCGCCCGACGCGTGAAGCATGTGAAGCTAGTAGAAATAGTAGTACTACTATTGTTGATTGGACTCATCCGTTAACCTGTTGCAATGCACGTACGATTATGTATTCGGAAAATATTTTTTTGCCTCTTCGCAGCACCCACTCTGAGAAGAGACTCGAAAGCCATTCATAAATTTAGTAAGTTTATCACAGGCATATCATTTAGCATTACATACAACATGTCATCAACCCACAACGACAACAAGGATACATTATAAATACTAAAGTTTTCAGCACACAAAAAATAACAAGCTATGAAATGAACTTCATCTCAACCACTCGTCAGTGTTGGAAACACTTGCTTTGAGCAGAAGTGATTCTCTAGGAAGGGCCAGCTACTGTCAATCTCGAGACCAACGCACGACTGATCATCCAGGCTGAAGCGGCCTATGTCAGGACCCATATTGTGATAGCCATGGTGGGGAAGCATAGCAATGTCCGAGGTAGAGATACAATTGCTTCTCATAAATGGTAGTAACGCTGTGTCAACGGCAGCTAGATCGCCTTTCACCATCATTGGATAGTTTTGTCCAAGGAAGATCGAGTTTCCTTCAAGACTATCAATACCGAACCAGGGAGAAGGGGTTGGTGCTAGCACACTAGTATCCATCCCGAATACCCTAGAAGAGATGTTGGAATAGGTCCGGAGAGTGCGACCATGCGAGATAACACCTACTTCCTTAGTAACATCAGTAGTGCCCTGTATACAGACAAGAAGAGGTGATCCATCGAAATAAGTTGCCATGCGCCACTGAGTATATGGGTCCTGCTCATCCTCATGCTCGTGATCATCACCATCGTCATCTCCCCCTTGGTTATAAAAAATTTCAAGTATAGGTGGTGGAATGTTCACAGGACCTTGGAAACACAAGAAGGTTAATTAGTAAACAGAAACTAGCTAACCCACATGCATGTGGATGAAACAATTATAATTATGGTGGAAGACAAACATACCAAAAGCATAAGGATCCCATGCAAAAACAGTGCCACGAGTGGTGGCAGCAAACATAAGACCCTCGTATTGAATTGCATCATAGTACTCATCCGTGTACAGAAATTGATTTTTGAGCAATATCCATCGAGGCATGGAAGTAAGGACAACAACAAGCTTGTCGAAGATAGCAACAACTTCATACTTTGTGTAATCCCAAGAGCGGTTGGGAACTCGACAAATTCCTATCTTCCGTAGATAACAATCACCATGATCGTATTTGAACTCATGTAGAATACCGGTGTGCTCAACCTCTGAACAGTCTGAGATTTTTGGAAGTGGAACCCGGTGATGAGTGTACACATTCACATGTTCCCACTCGCAGTTGGACCCAATATAAACAACCCAATCTCCATTTGCGCCTGCCCAAGCCTTACCCTCAAGCGATGGCATCTTAACATCACATGTATCATTATCAAGCGGCATCAACTTGCACAAGACGAGGCTTCCGTCGTCCGCGCGCCAGTCGGCAGGGTCATGGGGAAGAAGACTGGGGAGATCAAACCGTTCCTGGACCCTTGGGTTCCTTGTAACGATGTTATTAGTTCAGTCGAGAATGGTCTTGAACGAACCTGCCATGCTAGCCGAGGTGATGACGATGCACTGATCAATGAGTTCCTCCACCACGTCATCTTTCAGATCGGGGCAAGAATAACAGTGTCATTTCCGGCCTATTCCCTCCATGGAGAAGATGATCAAACAATGGTAGAAGTAAGGGTGAAGGCAAATGGAGGAGGGAGGAAGACCGTGCGACAGCAGTTCCAAATCGAGAGGGAAAGGCGAAGAGGCATTGGACGGTTGCCACGGTACACGAAGAGGCACCCCGGCCTACATAGACGTCCGTTCGGAAATTGTACAAAAGGACTCGCTGTCGTCTCACTAACATGTTGGAACAGGACCACATGTCAACAAAAAGTGGTGTGTAATTTCTCGTGCAAAATGCGATCTGGACGCGTTGGCCCGAGGTGCCGCATTAGTTATCGACCTTTATTTTTTTAATGGCGTGCCATTCAGTTTTGAAGCATGACTGACTGGTACTGTATGCATAGAAAATATAAACTACTCTACCACTACTCCACCTCTAGTACTAGTATCAAAAAAGATATATAGGTTGGAGCTTCAGCGCTTTCTTGCTAAGGCCTACCCACTTTCTTATCACACTATCACCCTCTCTCCAGATCTAAAAAGACGGCCCCTCTCTCCCTCCTCACCCATGGTCTCAGATCCGCCGGGAAAGAAAGGGATGTGCATCGTTGACACACTCGTCGTCAGCGAGCGAGGTCACACACTGATGACAAGGCCGTCCTCTCAGACCTAGCGCCCTCGCGGGATGGCCTCCGTCCCCAAGGTCGTTTGTCGTAGTGTGTGCGGAGGAAGACGACCACGAGCGAAGCCACTTCCCGCCGACCCTTAGGTATGCTACCTCTTTTCGAACCATACCCTTGTTCTATTGCCCCATCTACCACGTCGCTGCATGTGGATCTTTTTCCACTCCACCATCTTCCCAGTTTGCTATCCTCTGCTTTGCTGGTCATGTAGACGAAAACCTTAATTTGCACTATTAAAGGAAACCCTACTTCATGCAGACTAATCCATGTCTGGGATGAATAAGGAAAGGAAGGGAGAAAGTACAGTCCAAGAGACTAGGCATCGAACCCGCATCTAGGTTGAAAAGGGGAAAATCAGTAGCTAAGGAATGAGTCTCGTGTCTCTTGGTTGAAAAAGGGTAGAGAGGCATGACAACGCAATAGAGAATGACCAGGTCGATCGGTTTGTTGTCCTCACATAGGAAAAAGGTGGCTAAAGAGAACAAAAATGGGATGTAATCCACATATGTTGCCTAGATATTTGTTGCTTTGGGCACCACTCTATGCGTCCGTGGAGGTACATCATACTGGTGCGCCCATTGTCTCAATGGGCATCCCATGCTCTTATTGCCTCTTTTTTGTTGTTAGTATAACACTAGCGGTAAAGTCAAGCCATGTTACTGCTAAAGTGATGCCACATTTAACTAATGCCGCACTCAGTGTAATGCCACTGATAAAGTTAAGCGATGCCATTTTATGTCACTGGATTAGTTCTGGGTTAGCTGTTGATTGTGGATGTATTAAAGATTTTCCAGCTAAGGCATTCTAATGCTATTGCACAGCCAGTATACCAACGATGAAACTTGTTACTACCTTCAGATTTTTACACTATTAATGCTTATAGATTACATACCTGTCGATTACATACCTGACATCATGATGTAATGTTAAATCATTTCTTTTTGTACAGTGTCACTGAATTGTCAAGGCGGTGATGGCATTTTATTGTAGTTGAACTGCACAAAATATGCTTAAAAGAAGAGGAAAGGTCAGGATCGTTCTATTCTTTCAGAAAGAACTATATATGCCTTCCTGACAATAGCCGTTGTTGCCTTATTTATTCCTTCAAACAGGTGCTTAGAAACAGTCTTGATACCTTTTCCAATTAAGAAATTGGAATGCTTATATTTGTGTGTCTATGCTTCAACTAGTGCCACTTTTATAGTAATCACACTTTCAATATCTATGCAAAGTGGGATGCTCAATTTTAGTGGAACTGCACAAAAAGTCCAAATGGTTCAACATTAGGAGCATGTTTTCTTCCAAACCTTTATATCCAATTAGTGGCACTGTGAGCTGTTCATTACGAAGGTACATGGTTTGCTACTATCTTGCTACTCTTTTGGTACTGTCATTAGATAGTAATATTAGTGGTTTGCATGTGAATTTATTGGCAGGGTGGACCCATATTGGAGGTGTAGGACATGATTCAATGATTGGATCCTCAATTTCGGTTGTATCGATTTCACCTCTTCCATCACTGCGAACATGGATATCCTTGGTCTTATGAAGAATAGGCGCTATATTTCTGCTCTGAACCAGTAAATCAATTCAGTACGAAATTGTCCAGGGCCAAACATGACAGTATCAAATTGTCAAGTGCAAAACATGATAGATGCTAAGCGGAAGAGACGTGAAACCGAAAATACAAGGTGGGGTATATGTTTACTAGCTGGTTGATATTTGTGCAGACAGATGTCTACCCGAACAAACAAAGTGACCGCAATTTTGGTGGAACTGCACAAAAGAATAGTATAGTCAGTGCATGCAGTGCCATTTGAAAATAGACACAGAAAGAGTGGATATTCACTTCATGGACTGCACAAAAGTTGTACTGTACTATTTATTGGCGAACACTAGGTGCTTCATTGCTTTGGTATGATTATACAATGGGCATCATTTTGCCTAAGTTAAAGTTTGTATTCTGAAAATAGTCTCGTCGTGTGATCGAGAGAATACCAAATCATATTGTAGTGGATGTTCCTCCGTCATGTGTGGTTCATTCTCATGGTTCCAGTTGTTGGTGAAACCACTTACGTTTGCAAGAGGAATTGTAGACTTCACAAACAAATTTGTATTTCACTCTGTACTGAATGTTGGCCCAGAGAAGCATCCATGTTAGTAGGAAGAACAATTCTTTTTCTAGATCTTTTCTTTTGGAGCTACATATTTGTATATGATCTGTGAATCACTGAGATGCATTAACGAGTTACTAGTTGGTTGTGAATTTGGGCTATTAATGTGAACATATTACAATGCCAGGCCTGTGAGTCTCGTGTGAACATTTCGAACGGATCGACTCTTACTACTGTGCACAACATGATCCCGATTTCTGTGTTCTCAGTGTTTACAAGTTACTAGCAGTTCCTTATTTCTGTTTGCTCAGTGTTTACAAGTTACTTATCGATCACTAGCTAGCCTACTAATACGCCCCTGGCAGTTTTAGTTGCGACGCAAGATCCAAAGGTGGCAGTTTTCTAAATAAAAATTCCTATCTCTGAAGAAACTGACAAGGTGTTCTGAAGAAAATGCCATGCGAATCTGAAGAAACTGCCAGCAAAAACGATCACAAATGTCTTATCTCCGAGCAAACGTTCATCAGCTAATGCGATCCTACATGTACACTATCCGACCTACTCGATCCTACACGTACACTATCCGACCTACTCGATCCTACACGAATAAATAGCGGATCACGCACGTACTACCTCCTTTCCGGCTTGCAGGGCTCAATTTTAAAATCTCACCAAACAAGGTAGATGATGAGTGGTGGAATCATTTTTGACAAGGAGGGAGTACCTCATCTGGATGATTTGAGTGCTATCATTTGACCGTCATGGCAATGTGCGACCCAGCATGGACGGGACGCACCACTAACGGGACGGGACATTGAATTCCGATGGCCGTCGCGTTTCCCGCGACACACTGCTTCAACTACCTTGGTTGGTGAGATTTTTAATGACCGTCGCGTTTTCCATGACACGCTGCTACACGTACACTATCTGCCTATAATTACTGGTTCTCGGCGTTCTCCGGTAGCACCGTCACCCAACTCGCCCTATTTGCTCCCCTCACAAACCCCACCGACCCGACGTCACTCACCACTTGCCCTTGCTCTTGCCACGTCCGTCATGCCCCCAACCGTCCGCAATAGGTGACGCCGGAGGTGCTCACCGCCGGAGCTAGTGTTTGGTTATTCACCGGAACAAAGACGGGAGGAGGAGGATTCTATCGGTCTTTAGATGGCAATGCGGAGTACGAGGACTTGTTGGAGCGCGACTGCTTGGCGGAGGAGTAGCGTATCACCGATTTGTGCCACCAGCGGGGCATGGAGCAGCATTACACTACCGCTTTGGGTCGCAAGCAAAGCGCCCGTGACTCGGCCTCCTACCTGGAGGCCGGGGCCCGGCAAATAGCCCTAGAGGCTGTCGGGCACGCACGTGTGCGCGACGCCGAATTTTACTACCAGCTCATCAAGTGGGTTTCCCGCTTAGAAACCGAAGCTTCGATGGACCACGCCGGCATGGAAAGGGCCAACGCACACGAGCAACGCGCCCTATCGCACCTCCAGCAAGTCCGAGGCGAGGAGGAGGACGTTGGTGCCGGCATTTAGCGTGTACTACAGATGGCGGCCGACATCATCTAGTTAGCTAGGAGTAAGTCAGTACTTGTACACTAGAGTATTAGTGGGAGTAGATAGTTAACTTGGCTATGATGGTTGTCAACATGGAAGTTCAGTACTCTATATCTAGTCAGACCTGTTACTTTGCTCTGTATGTTGAACTTTCCATGTGAACATATGGAATGGGTTGTTATTTTTTAAATGGGACGTATTTGTCTGCCACGAGTTTAGAGGCTGACTTCTGGGCCTACTAGGCTGACGCGTACACAATCAGGAGATGATTGTATATGGAGAGGATGACAGTAGGGACCCACCAGGGTCATGGTAGTACACAAGCAAGTGCCTCTTATTTCAAGCTAGAAAAATGGTTCCTCCTAATGGATTTCTGACATATGGGTCCCATGCCATTCTCAGCGTAGTCAATAAACGAGAGAATTGCACAACGAGCGGCTGACACGAGGGACCCAGTAGCTTGCTCACTTTTTTTAGGGAAGTAGCATGCCTAGTTATCTTTGTTTTTTAGATGGAAGCAGGGTGTCAACTGGGCTGTGTGGGGCACTCTGGCCTTTCTAGCCAGCCATTTCTTTTATATTTACTACAAGACCAGCATAGTAGTTTTTTTTCTTTCTGAAAATGGCTAGCCCCGTTTTTTGTTCTTTTGCAGAATACCCAACCGAGGCCTACTTGCTTTGTCAGCCCTGCTGGGCTGCAAATCTTTCAAGACGAGAAAATGGGCTATCAGTAATGAGAAATGGGTTGTACATTTTTAAAACAAATCAAACCATCAATTAGTTTCAAATTTCTTTTTTTACATTACGATATTTTAAATTCCATTGATTTTTATGCGTGGACAATATTTGGATTTTATATTGGTATGAATTTATTTTTCAAATTAGTTTGAATGTGACTCGAAATGTGGGGATTAAAAATAGTTGACTGCACCGAAATATGCAAAATTTCCTATACTGTGGCCACAATATGGGCTGTAATGCTGACAAAAAGAAGATGGGCTCCAAAAAATCCTTAAGGATTAGCGAATGGGCTGTATATTATTAGAAATAATGGCAGATGGGTTGTATGCTGTTTTCCACACATTTGAGGCTGACTTGTGCGCTTACTATAGGTTGACGCGTATGCTTTCCTAAAAAAAGGTTGACACACATGCAACGCCGTGTGAACTTAGTCAACACACGAGAGGAGTGATTGTTGGATGTCCATCCAACGGCCGTCGTGCTTCTTCAATCTCTACTCTTCATGTTCCAGCCGCCCAAACAAGCACCGGTGGGACTGCTCCCTCCTCCCGCGGCCGGTTGTGCTGCCGCGCAGGCCTCACCGCCCCATCGTACTCCCATCACTGGCCTAGCCATCCCTCTACTCACACCACACCTGCTGTTATTCTCCGGCAATGGCAGGCAAACCAGTAAACCCTCGTACTCCCCTCCGTGTGGGAAACAACTGCTGAGTCTTCCCTGCCTCCGTGCATGTTCCCTTCCTAGGCCTTGCCGTCGTCCACCGCCCTGGTGCGCTCGGGGCGGCGTGGTCAACGTGGTCAACGAACGACATCCATCGGAAGTGGACTGTACGTGGAGAGGCTGACAGCTGGGTCCACGGTCGCACACAAGGAAATGCCTCCTTATTACAAACAAAATAATGATTCCTCCACCAGAAAGATGGGACCCACCGGAAGGGCCTCTATATTTTGGGGAAAACGTGCCCTCCCCCGTGACAGCTTGGACCCACCAGCTATGTCTTCGCATGCAAGGAAGTGCCTCCTTATTACACACAAAAAATGAATACTTCCCCTGCTAGCTGGGACCCACCATAGTGGGAGGCTGACTTGTGGGCCTACTAAGTTGACACGGGCGGAGGGCTTCGTCAACTTAGTCAATAAATATGAATGATTCTAGCTCCAGTGACCATGCGATGTCCATCCAACGGCTATAGTGATTCTTCATCCTCTGCTCTTCCTGCTCCAGCCGCCCAAACCAGCGTCGGTCGTGTCGCGTGCTCCTGCCTCCCATGGCCGGCTGTGCTGCCGCGGAGGCCTCACTGCCCCCTACTACTCCCACTGCTGGCCAGGCCATCCCTCTACTCACCCACACCCCCTGTTATTCAGCGGTGATGGCAGCCTCACACCGCAGTCGTACCAGTGAAGCCTCGTACTCCTCTCCGTGTGGGCATCCACTGCCGCATCTTCCCTGGCTCCACGTCGTCCCCTTCCTAGGCCTCATTGTCGTCCACCGCCTTGGTGCTCTCGATGCGGCGTGGTCAATGTGGTCAAGGAATGACTTCCATCGGAAGAGTACAATACGTGGAGAGGCTGACAACTGGGTTCACGACCACAGCAAGGAAGTGCCTCCTTATTACACACAAAATAATGATTCCTCCACCTGACAGAAGGGACCCACCGGACGGGCCACCGTATTTCGCAAAAAAAATGTTCCCCCTGACTGCTGGGACTCACCAGCTACATCTTCGCATCCAAGGAAATGCCTGACAGTCGAGACCCACCTGGTCAAAGCATACGTAGTGTTGTCATTCTGGTCGCGAACGTGTACATACATACTGTCGATCAGTCTGTCTACAGGCTGCAGCAGTGAACCGTGGATGAGTAAGGAAGGGCACATGTGGTAGTAGAGGCACGCACGTGTTGTGTAGAGGCACGCACGTAGCATGTACATGTATGTACAGCCAGGGTGTAAGAAAGTAAATACGGCCACGTACGTACATACGGGCGGGGTCTCGAACACCTACTTGTGCATACATACGGCCAGGGCTCGTGTACATGGATAGGTAGCGATGGTGTCCTGTTCATCGGCATCCAACCGGCTAGGTTGGAACGGAAAAACTGCGTCGTTGTGTTCATCGGGAGGCAACTTGCTTGGACGGAACAGGCAGTTGAAACGAGGCATGGCATACCACAGAACAGAGGGAACGGCCTTGTGTTCGACCTCCTAGGGTTGAAACGGGATCCTGTTCATCGGGAGGGATCTGTCGCACCGCAAAACGGAGGAAACAGACTTGTGTTCGAGTGCCTACGGTCGAAACGAGGCCCTGTTGATCGGGAGGGGCGTACCGCAAAACGGAGGAAACAGACTTGTGTTGGATCACTATGGTCGAAATGGGAGTCTTGTTCATCGGGAGGGGAGTGCGTACCGCAAAACGGGACTCCACGGGCTACTGTTCATCTCTACCGTCGACCTCCTCCAGCCTCCACGGGCTACTATTCATCCACCATCGACCTCCTCCAGCCTCCACCTACGACTGTTCATCCAACCTCCACCGCTGCTCCACCGACTACTGTTCAACCAACCCTCTCCATGGGGTCCTGTTCAACCACCCCTCCATGGGCTACTGTTCATCCAGCCCTCCACCGGCTACTGTTCAACCAGCCCTCCATGGGGTCGTCCTGTTCGTCCAGCCCTCCATGGGGTCCTGTTCATCCACCCCCAACCGGCTCGATCGATCAGGGTCATGTTCATACAGTGGCAACGACCTCTACTTCCACGGGATCCTGTTCATCCAACCCCCCACCGGGAACTTTTCATCCACCCCCCCCCCCCCGACAACACTCACTGTTCATCAAAGGGAAGGAGGCAGCAGGTTCGATCGGTTTCAGTTAGCAGTAGTAGGGAAGGAATCGCTTGATCGGGTTCAGTTAACACCAGGGATCGATAGATAGCTCGGGTTCAGTAACGTGTTGCCTACAGTGCAATCGCTCGGGTTCAGTAGGCGAACGCCTCGCTCAGGTTTAGTTAGAGCGCCAACACCTCGCACCCACACACATACGTGTACGAGACAAATGTGCATCGCTCGGCCCCCTACCACCCACCGTAACCGGGAACTCCCCGATATTTTCTTGCCTTCGCATCTACCACGGCTTTTCCGTCATGGACGACCCAAAGAATGTCATGCAGCTGTGTCTCCTGCCCGCCCAGGACGAAAATCCCATTTTCTGTCATGATTTTTTGTCATAGAAGTAGGAGCCCACCACATCTATGATGATACCGGGTTTTGTCACAATTATCATCTAGAAGTGTCATAAGCATGACAGAAAAAAATCGTTCGGCCCAAAATGTCACGGATGTGTCTTTTTGTTGTAGTGTTGCTATACCTTCCTCGATGTCCTTTGGATGGTCGGCATTGTTCCCGCGCTTGGGGGCCTCCTCGCCAGGTTTGTTGCCTTTTCTGGGGCTGCCATCCCCATTGTTAGCATCGTCGCCACCTGATGCAGCTTGAACTACGTCGGTATTTCCCCAAAGAGGAAGGGATGATGCAACATAGCTAAGGTAGGTATTTCCCTCAGTGGTGAGACCAAGGTTATCGAACCAGTCGGAGAACCACGCAACACCACGTAAACAGCTCCTGCACACAAAAAACAAATACTTGCAAACCGACGTAAGAGAGGGGTTGTCAATCCCTCATGGGTAAGAAGATAGGTAAAATTGTAGTAGACTGGATAAATAGATCTCGCAGGAACGCGAGATAAAATAAACAAATAAAAATTGCAGCAACGTATTCTTGTGTTTTTGGACTAATAGATCTGAAAATAAAAGCAAATAAAAATAGATCTCGAAGGCAAATATAATAAAGAAGAGACCCGGGGGCCGTAGATTTCACTAGTGGCTTCTCTCGAGAAAAATAGCATCGGTGGGTAAACAAATTATTGTTGGGCAAGTGATAGAACTTCAAATAATCATGCCGATATCCAGGCAATGATCATTATATAGGCATCACGTCCAAAATTAGTAGACCGAGTCCTTCCTGCATCTACTACTATTACTCCACACATCGACCGCTATTCAGCATGCATCTAGTGTATTAAGTTCCTGAAAAAACGGAGCAATGCAATAAGAATGATGACATGATGTAGACAAGATCTATTTATGTAGAAATAGACCCCATCTTGTTATCCTTAATGGCAACGATACATACGTTTTGTTTCCCCTTCTGTCACTGGGATCAAGCACCGTAAGATCAAACCCATCACAAAGCACCTCTCCCCATCGCAAGAAAAATCGATCTAGTTGGCCTAACTAAACCAAAGATTCAAATAAGAAATACGAGGCTATAAGTAATCATGCATATGAGAGATCAAAGGACTCAAATAACTTTCATGGATAAAAGCATAGATCTGACCATAAACTCAAAGTTCGTCGTGTCCCAACAAACACACCGCAAAAAGAGTTACATCAAATAGATCTCCATGAGACCATTGTACTGAGAATTAAGTGAGAGAGAGGAAGCCATTTAGCTACTGCCTACGGACCCGTAGGTCCACAATGAACTACTCATGCATCATCAGAAAGGCACCAATGAGGATGATGACCCCCTCCGTGATGGTGTCTAGATTGGATCTATGGTTTCTGGAACTTGCGGCGGCTAGAATTGATTTTTGTCAACTCCCCTAGGGGTTCTGGAATATTAGGGTATTGATAGAGCAAAGAGGTGGTGTAGGAGGCCACCAAGGTGGGCATAACCCACTAGGGTGCACTTGGGCCCCCAAGCGCTCCCAGGTGGGTTGTGCTCCCCTCGGGGCACCCCTCTGGTACTTCTTTGGCCCATCTGGTGTCTTCTAGTCTAGGAAAAAATTCACCAAAAAGTTTTGCTGCGTTTGGACTCCTTTGGTGTTGATTTCCTGCGAAGTAAGATACAAGCAAAAAACAGCAACTGGCCCTAGGCACTATGTCAATAGGATAGTCCCAAAAAATGATATAAAGTTGCTATAAAATGATTCTAAAACATCCAAGAATGATAATATAACAGCATGGAACAATCAAAAATTATTGATATGTTGGAGACGTATCAGCACCCCCAAGCTTAATTCCTGCTCGTCTCGAGTAGGTAAATGATAAAAAACAGAATTTTTGATGTGGAATGATGTCTAACATGTTCATCACATATTCTTTTCTTTGTAGCATGGACATTTGGACTTTTATATGATTCAAAGCAGTAGTCCAGTTTTGACATGAAGATTGCAATACTCAAGCATATCAACAAGCAACCATTTCTTTCAGAATATCAACACTAAAGAAAGTTATCCCTAGCCCATTATGCTCAATCATTGATGCATTCATGAAACAAACTCGCATATTAGCTACACCAAAAGCTCAAGTACGATCATAGTGCCCCTTAGTTGGTGCTTTATAAGAGAAGATGGAGACTCAAATAAAAAAATTGCATAAAGTAAAAGAAAGGCCCTTCGCAGAGGGAAGTAGGGATTTGTAGCGGTGCCAGAGCTCAAAGCAAAAAAGGTAAAGATAAAACATTTTGGTGGCATGCTTTTCCTGTTAACGAAAATGATCGAGTAGTTCCCAATACTTCCCATGCTAGATATATCATAGGCGGTTCCCAAATAGATAATAAAGTTTATTCCTTTTTCCACCATACTTTCACATTCCACGGCTAATCGAATCCACGGGTGCCATCCATACCAACACTTTCCAGGGAATTTTTTATTTGACAACATAAAGTAAATTCATTTTTCATTTCGGGACTGGGCATCCCTAATACCTTTGTCGTACTCTTGTGTAATGACAAATGAATAAACACTCACCTTGAGAATAACACATCTAGCACGGAAAAATATCCGCCACCCCTACCGTTTCATGAGTGGTACAAGCACACAAAAGAAAAATTATTTTGAATTTTAGAGATGGCACATACAAATTTTCTTAGAACAACACGGAAATACCGCATATAGGTAGGTATAGTGGACTCATGTGGCAAAACTGGGTTTAAGGATTTTGGATGCACAAGTAGATCATACTTAGTGCAAATGAAGGGTAGCAAAAGATTGGGAAGCATCCAACCAAGAAACGAAAAATCTCATAAGTGAGCATTAAGCATAACTAACACTGAATAATGCACCACAAGTAGGATATAATTTGTTTGCATAACTATTGACTTTCGTGCTTGCATAAGGAATCACAAACCTTACCACCAATATTCTTACTAAAGCATAATTACTCTTCAACATGACTCACATATTATATCAACATATCGCAAAACTATTACAAGGAATCAAGTTTATTTTGTCCAATGATCTTCATGAAAGTTTTTATTATATCCCTCTAGAATATCTATCACTTTGGGACTAATTTCATATGTTGCTTTTGATATCTCAAACAAATCTAACTGAAGAACATGAGCATAAAATTTTCTTCTCTCAAAATAATTTAAGTGAAGCAAGAGAGAATTTCTTAAAAAAAATTACTAACTCTCAAATAAATCTAAGTGAAGCATGAGAGAATTTCTAAAAAATTACTAAAGCACACCATGCTCAAAAAGATATAAGTGAAGCACTAGAGCAATTCCATGGCTCATAAATATTTAAGTGAAGCATAGAGAACAATTCTAACAAGTCACAGCATAATTTTGGATCTCTCAAATAGGTGTGTCCAGAAAGGATAGATGCCTTAAAATAAAAAGAAAAATAAGCAAAGACTCATATCATACAAGACGCTCCAAGCAAAACTCATGATATGTGACGAATAAAAATATAGCTCCAAGTAAAATACCGATGGTCGTTAGAAGAAAGAGGGGATGCCACTCGGGGTATCCCCAAGCTTTGTTGCTTGCTTCTCTTTTATATAATAGTTTGGCATGCCATGGGAATCCCTAAGCTTAGGTTCTTCTTACTCCTTATTCCTTCATCCATCGTGATTTCACCCAAAACTTGAAAACTTCAATCGCACAAAACTCAACAAAACCTTCATGAGATCCGTTAGTATAACAAAGCAAATCACTACTCTAAGTACTGTTGCAAACCCATTAATATTTTATTTTTGCATTATATCTACTGTATTCCAATGTTACTATAGCTTATACCCTCCAATACAAACCATAGATTCATCGAGATAAGCACACAACGCAAAGAAAACAGAATCTGTCAAAAACAGAACAGTCTGTAGTAATCAGGGAACTCCGTATACTTCTGTAACTCCAAAAATTCTGAAAAAATAGGACAACGTGGGAAATTTGTATATCAATCTTGTGTAAGAAATTCAGAGAAAATACACGTTATTGTGATTTATGAAAATTATTTTTCTGAATGTAAAAGTTTCTATTTTTCAATAAGATCAAATCAACTATCACCCAACATGATCCCAAAGGCTTTGCTTGGCGCAAACACTAACTAAAACACAAAAAACACAATCATAACAGTAGCATAATTGTGCAAACACTGAAGAACAGAAACGAAAAGGCAAAAATAAATTTTATTCATTGGGTTGCCTCCCAACAAACTATACCGTTTTATGCCCCTAGCTAGGCATAATGCGAAGGATCTAAGTGTTGTCATCTTTGTTTCTAGATCCATAAGATGCCCTCATGATTGATTCATATGGTGGATTAATTCTAGTTCTAGGGAAGTGTTCCATACCCTTAGTGGAAATTGAAATTTAATATTGCCTTCTTTCATATCAATCACAGAACCAATAGTACGTAAAAACGGTCTACCAAGAATAATTGGACAAGACGGATTGCAATCAATATCAAGAACAATAAAATCTATGGGAACATAATTCCAATTTTAAAGAATAAGAACATCATTAATTCTTCCTATAGGCTTTTTTATAGTAGAATCCGCCAAGTGCAAACTTAAAGAGCATTCTTCAATATCGGTAAGACCAAGCACATCACATAAAGATTTCGGAATTGTAGAAACACTAGCACCCAAGTCGCATAAGGCAAAACACTCATAATTTTTAATCTTGACTTCGATAGTAGGTTCCCATTCATCATGCAATTTTCTAGGAATTGAAACCTCTAATTCCAACTTTTCTTCTAAAGCTTTCATGATAGCATCAATGATATGTTTAGTAAAAGCTTTATTTTGTTCATAGGCATGGGGTGAATTTACCATGGATTGCAACAAAGAAATACAATCAATCAAAGAGCAATTATCATAATTAAAGTCTTTGTAATTCAAAAGAGTGGGCACATCACTAGTTAAAGTTTTGACCTCTCCAAACCCACTTTTATCAATTTTCTCAACAAGATTTCACCCGCCAAATTATCGGGACGCCTTCTAGCTAAAGTTAACTCTTCTCCAGTAACTTTATCATCAAGTTTAATCTTACTAAACAAGGAATAAATATAAGAAACACCAATCATTTTAAGATCTTCATCATTTTTGTGAAAGCAATCACTAAAAAATGCTTTTTCTAAAACTCTCTTTTAGCTCTAAGCATAGTGGTTCTTTTCTTACTTTCATCCATAGAAACATATAAATCTTTAATTGATTCCTCAACATTAGGAAAAAAATCATCTTGATATTTTCTACATCATGAGAAATTCTATCAATACTTCTAGACATATCAACAATCTTATTCAGCTTTTCTTCTATCATAGCATTAAAAGCCTTTTGAGTATTGATAAATTCTTTAATATTATTCTCAAGATCAGAGGTGTTCCTATTATTATTATAAAAAGGATTACCATAATTATTAGAGGAATTACTAGGAAAAGGTGTAGGATTAAAATTACCTCTATAAGCATTATTATTGAACTTGTTTGGAGAAATAAAATTCACATCTACAACATCAGTATTTTGCTCAATTAAAGTAGACAAAGACACATCATTAAAATCAATAGGAGCACTTTTATTAGCAACCAATTTCATAAGAGCATCAACTTTTTCACTCAAATAAGAAATTTCCTCAACCGAGTTAACTTTTTTACTAGTAGGAGCTCTTTCGGTATGCCATTGTGAATAATTTTCCATAATACTGTCTAAAAATTTAGTGGCTTCACCCAAAGTAATTTCCATAAAAGTGCCACCCATGGCGAAATCTAAAAGATTCTAGAAACAAATTTCAATCCTGCATAAAAAATTTGTATGATCATCCAAAGATTTAAACCATGAGTAGGATAATTTCTTAGCATCAATTTCATTCTTTCCCAAGATTGTGCAACATGTTCATGCTCAGGTTGCTTAAAATTCATGATTTGCTTCCTAAGGGAAATAATTTTCGCGGGCGGAAAATACTTAGTAATAAGAGCATCCTTGCACTTATCCCAAGAATCGATACTATTGTGAGGAAAAGAAGAAAACCAAATTTTTGCACAATCTCGCAAAGAAAACGGGAATAATTTCAACTTCACAATATCATTGTCCACATCTTTTTTCTTTTTCATATCGCATAATTCCATGAATGTGTTAAGATGGGACGTGGCGTCCTCACTAGGAGTACCAGAAAATTGGTCTTTCATAACAAGATTCAATAAAGCAACATTAATATCACAAGACTCTGCACTAGTGGCGGGAGGAGCAATCGAAGTGCTAATAAAATAATAGTTGTTGGTATTGGAGAAATCACACAACTTGGTGTTCTCTTGAGTCATCGTGACTTCGCAACAAGATTGCACTCAAAAGCAGATCTGATGAGAAAACGGCGAACGAAAAGAGGGCGAATAAAACAACAATTTTTGTGAAGTGGGGGAGAGGAAAATGGCAAATAATGTAAATTGCAAGCAGATGAGATTTGTGATTAGGAACCTGGTAGATGTTGATGATGTCTCGCCGGCAACGGCGCTAGAAACTCCTTTTGATGTGGCTTGAACTACGTTGGTATTTCGCCAAAGAGGAAGGGATGATGCAAGACAGCTATGGTAGGTATTTCCCTCAGTGATGAGACCAAGGTTATCGAACCAGTAGGAGAACCACGCAACACCATGCAAACAGCTCCTGCATATAAAGAACAAATACTTGCAATCCGACGTAAGAGAGGGGTTGTCAATCCTTCACGGGTAAAAAGATAGGTAAAATTGTAGTAGACTGGATAAATAGAACTCGCGGGAACACAAGATAAAATAAATAAATAAAAATTGCAGCAAGGTATTTTTGTGTTTTTGGATTAGTAGATCTGAAAATAAAAGCAAATAAAAATAGATCTTGAAGGAAAATATAATAAAGAAGAGACCTGGGGGGGTCGTAGATTTCACTAGTGGCTTCTCTCGATAAAAATAGCATACGGTGGGTAAACAAATTATTGTTGGGTAATTGATAGAACTTCAAATAATCATGCCGATATCCAGGCAATGATCATTATATAGGCATCACGTTCAAGATTATTAGACCGACTCCTGCCTACATCTACTACTATTACTCCACTCATCGACCGCTATCTAGCATTCATCTAGTGTATTAAGTTCATGGAAAAACGGAGTAATGCAATAGAATGATGATGTGATGTAGACAAGATCTATTTATGTAGAAATAGACCCCATCTTCTTATCCTTAATGGCAATGATACATACGTGTCGGTTCCCCTTCTGTCACTGGGATCAAGCACCATAAGGTCAAACCCATCACAAAGGACCCCTTCCCATGGCAAGAAAAATCGATCTAGTTGGCCTAACTAAAACGAAGATTCGAAGAAGAAATACAAGGCAATAAGTAGTCATGCATATAAGAGATCAAAAGACTCAAATAACTTTCATGGATAAAAAATAGATCTGATTATAAACTCATAGTGCATCGGATCCCAACAAACACACCGCAAAAAGAGTTTCATCAAATAGAACTCCAAGAGACCATTTTATTGAGAATCAAATGAGAGAGAGGAAGCCATCTAGCTACTAACTACGGACCCGTAGGTCTACAATGAACTACTCACGCATCATGGGAGAGGCACCAATGAGGATGATGAACCCCTCCGTGATAGTGTCTAGATTGGATCTGTGGTTTCTGGAACTTGCGGTGGCTTGAATCAATTTTCGTCGACTCCCCCAGGGTTTCTGGATATTGGGGTATTTATAGTGCAAAGAGGCGGTGCTGGAGGCCACTGAGGTGTGCATAACCCACCTGGGCGCGCTTGGGCCCCCAGGCGCACCCAGGTGAGTTGTGCCCCCCTCGGAGCACCCCTCTGGTACTTCTTTGGCCCATCGGGTGTCTTCTGGTCCAGAAAAAATGACCAAAAAGTTTTGCTGCGTTTGGACTCCATTTGGTATTGATTTCATGTGAAGTAAAAAGGAAGCAAAAAAACAACAACTGGCCTTGGGCACGATGTCAATAGGTTAGTTCCAAAAAATGATATAAATTTGCTATAAAATGATTGTAAAACATCCAAGAATGATAATATAAAAGCATGGAATAATCAAAAAATATAGATATGTTGGAGACGTATCACCGCCATTCTTGGGGATGTCCACCATGTAGACGTCATAGGTAGACGTGGTCGTCCATCGGCCGATGATGGGTGGAGCAGCGTGGGTTGTGGCTTCACTGTTGCCGGCCTCCTCGGAGGCGTAGTCCAACATATCAGTTAAGTCCTCGACAGTGTCCACTAAGTGGGTTGTGGGTGGGATGTAAATTTCCCTGTGGCCTGTTTCAAGGCTTCATTGAGCATGAGCCAAGTATGGGCCATCGACAATAGTCATCATCTGGATCCGATCAAGCACCTCGTTTAAAAGGGTGTGCCTAGTTGATTGGCATATGATGTTTCTTCAGAGATGACCTCCATCGTCATGGTGGGGCGAAGCATGAGTCCAACCAGGGCGGAATCCTGGTCTTCAGACGTCGCACTTGCGTTAAGGCCCAGAGCCGAGCCTGACATAAGGGGGCTAGTCCAGTGGGGGATGGCTCCAAATCTTTGGACGCTGAACTCCCATTCAGGCTCAAAGCCAGATCTACGATGAGGAGGAGAGGTCCGAGCAGGGTTGACTCCCGGTCTTAGGACGTAAGATTCGCATCCGAGATCGAAGCTGACAGTGCGGTAAGGGCCGGTCAGAAGATCGGATCGGGGAGAGGCCCCAAAGTTGATGCTTAGGAGGCCGCGGGCATCCCAAGTAAGGCTAAGAAGCCAGTGAAGATCAGGTCACCCCGAGCGTGTGTGATGTACTCAAAGTTACCAAACCTGATCTGATGTTCAGGGACGAAACTGTCAACCTAGTTGAGATGACCGGTTGAGTCGGCATGCAGAACGATGTTGCCGAACACAAAAAGTTGCCTGGGGACAAAGATGTCCCGAGTGTTGATGTCGTATCCGATGATCAGGCAAGCCATCGATCCTTCGGCGAGCCAACAATGGAACTCTAAATGAAAGCACCAATGTCGGTGTCAAAACTGGCGGATCTCGGGTAGGGGGTCCCAAGCTGTGGATCTTGGATCAATGGGGAACAATGGACTAGGGACATGATGTTTACCCAGGTTTGGGGCCTCTCTAAGACATAAACCTTGTGTCCTGCTTGATTATATTGCTTGTGTATATGGGGATTACAGAGCCGATCTACCATGAGATCAGATGAACAAAACCCTAAACTAGTAGGATGATGGTTCTTGTTCTACCATCTATGGCATAAACCCTCTGGTTTATATAGACACCATGAGTGCTAGGGTTACACATGGTCGGTTAGAGGGAAAGGATAAATGTGTTGATCCTTCTTATCTTGACTTGGACGACACACCAAGGCATGAGAAAGCCTCCTGTCCGGATATGGCGCCTCCACTTATGTTCGGACACCAAGCTTTGGCAATACGGCCCAATAGTCCGGCCTCGAGAGATAGGTTGGCAGGACGAAGACCCCCTAATCCAGGACTCCCTCACCCACCATTTTCCCATGTCTCTCTCCTCCACATAGAAGCAAAAGTGCGATGTAAGCGGGCTATAGGCCCATTATTGTAGAGTACTTGTTCTTAGCACATGTATGCCATGGAGGGGATTAGGGGAGACTCACCCCGGTTGTAGAGTGACAGTAATAATGATAATGACTAGTCAAATCACAGGGGCCCACCTATCCAGCAGTAACGAGCCGTCAAATCATACAGCCCTACGTTTCCAACACTAAGTGGAATCCGCTACTCCCTCATCTTCTCGCCTCTCTTTCGAACCGACTAGGCGGAACTGCCCCGCCTACCGCACGGGAAAAGCCCTGCCCTCGACTTTTAAATATAATTGTGTATCCATGGATTGCGCCATGGAGCAAAGCCAGAATAAAATGGTGGTACACATGTATACAACACGCTTGTCGTGTTTGCATCGCACCCCAGAAGGTCGGTAGATCTGGCACGCCACTCACTGAATGTAACGCGCGTCATATTGTGTTTGCACATACATGTGGGACCACAATTGAGGACTGACCATATGCACACTCCCCCGTTAGGTTAAGGTTTCTTGTCATCTCGCAATAGTAGGTGTCATGTGCTTCGAATCACTGCGAGGGTTAAACAGCGACAATTGCTTCCCCCAAGGCGCTAGTCATTGGGGGCATATGCACAAAGAATACTCGGCTGCCATCTAGGTCAAGCCGGCTATGTTAATTAGGACACCTAATGATTGACCCCTTTTCTACGAGTTTGTCTTTAATTTGAGCTTTGATCCTCATCTAGTTTGTCCGTCGAGACGTAGTCCACGGAGCTCGAGTGTAGATTCATGTTGTCTCCTTGGGGCAGTGAGGTTATGGTTTCTTCTCATGTCGCATTTTTTTGTGTTATGTTAATCCGGTTCTTCAGATCAAAATGACGACAACTGCACCTCCAGGGCACATGCATGAAGACTTCTCGACAGTCATTGATGAGGTCAAGTCGGCTCCAGTAGAATAGAATCAATAGCAGTGTCTCGGCGCCTCATTCTGACTGCAGTTGGTCATTTGGTGGTCTTCGAATCTCGATATATTTTTCATCAACAAAGGTGCTTTGTACCACTGGCGAACACACATATAGACCCGACCATTATAAAAAAGATTGCATATAGTTTATGTCCAAAAGCAGAACAAAGATTGATGTCCCTTTACATTATTATTTTTGCAAACGCCAAGATAACAATTTTTCAAAATTCTGATTTCACTTTGTGTTGAAAAAAAATACAATTCAAGTTATAGCTGGCTATTTGAAATGTAAATTATGCATGTTTTATATGTATAATGTGGTAATAAAACAAAATGAGTTTGGGCTTGTTCATTCTATATTTTCACCCATGATAATTTGACATGTATGGTTGTTCGATTAATCGAGGGTCTGTGACCAGAAGTGAACAATACAAAGTATGACCTGACACGTATGCCATTTGAAATGATTGTTTTTAATTATGGAGAGAAAATAGAAAACTACTCCACTATATAGGCAAGAGCCTCCTGATGGATTCATGTACCTAGGGTAGGGTCATAGGCCTGACCTAAACGTCCTACCCAAGGGTACTCGTAGAAGAGATCATCTTCCAGTCGACCAAAGAGGAATCCACTCGACCCGGTGGAAGGACTCGACCATGGAAGACTCACTCGACCATGAAGACTCACTCGACCACGGAAGGTCGAAGACACTCCACTTTAGCATAGCGGTGTGCTATTGAATAGACTTAATGATAGTTAAGGCACCTTATGAGGCGTTACGGTAACCCCCTAGCTTAATGTACTTTAATCCCTCCATTATGTGGGCTGGCTGGGGTCTGGCGCACTCTATATAAGCCACCCCCTCCACGGTAGAAGGGTTCAGACTCTTGTAATACTCATACTCATAATCCACTCGACCGCCTCGGGGCTCCGAGGCGTGGGGCTGTTACTTCTTCCGGAAGGGCACTGAACTCGTACATCCTTTGTCTCCACAATCGCTCCATAGCTAGGACATCGCCTCTCCTTAACCTACCCCTACTTCTCTTGTCGGACTTAGAACCACGACGGTTGGCGCCCACCGTGGGGCTGGTGTTCTAGCGATTTGTGGAGGAGTTGTTGTACTTCAGTACCTTCATCACGATGACTTCGGAGTTTTGGCGCGGGGCATGAGATCCGTCTTGGTGCTCTCACTTTTGTCGCCGACGACTCCGCATGGCTCCGGAGGCCCCTCTTGGCGTCGGCGCTCCCGCTGGGCGACGGCCTTACTTCTGCGTGTGTTCGCGGCGTTTTGTTCGGCAACCGTCGACTCCGTGTCGGTCGACTCCTTTTTCATCACCCGCCCGATCTCCCACCAGCGCAAAGCGCTCTGGTGATCTAGGCTTCAGCGGTGGGTGAAGCACGCGGTGGCTCGCCAGACAGCCACCGCCAAGTCGCGACTATCGAGCCCGATGAATCCCTCTACGGCTGTTCGACTGTCGACCGGCTCGTAGAGATCGCATCGAATGTGATAGCGGTGATCCGCGGCGGAGATTCTCATGGTCGGCGGCCCTCGCGATCCTCGGTTTAGCCCGGGCGGTGGAGCCGCCGGAGGAGGTGACCTGTGCATGAACACGAGGAGTACCAGCCGAGACACTCGACTCTCTGAGAGAGGATCTTCGTCGCGAGGAACATGGATGCGCTACATACTCCCATCGTCGGAGAAACCCACGAGGCTCGTGCCTTGGAGGAAGCACGTTTGGCAGCGTGGCTGAACGCTTTTCGCTGGAGAATCTTCAGCGAGCACTTTCGGCGACGAGCAGCGGCAACGGCTCCCGAATCCGGTCGGCGTCGGCTCTTCCCGCCGACTCGGTATACCGCCGCCTATTCAGAATTTAGCAGCTGCAACTCGCGCGCGAGTCCATCCAGCCGTCGGTCGGAAGCCGGAAGAGGTTTGCAGCAGATCGAGATTTACTCCGAGCAGCGGTGACGAGAACTCAGCCGTGTCGCGATCGCGCAACAGATTCCTGATCGATCCGTCGCTGCGAACACATCGATCGGCTCACAGCCCCAGATCGCCTCCGCGGCGGGAAGGACGCGACAACCGGCGGGAGCAGCTTGGGGACCGATTCGACCGAGATGATAGGCGTCGAGTGCCCCTTTCCCCTCCGAGGAAGGGTCATCGCTCCTCGGCGACAAGACGACGAAAACGATTCAAGATAGGCGAAGGGTTCGGTCGACCCGAGGAACCAGGCTTTGATCGCGGTCCATTATCGTGCAAGGCCTGGTCGGCCGAACAGGCCCATCGAGGAGGACTCGAGAGGAAGCACCCACCAGCGATCGAGTGCATGTCTCCGGTCGAAATGTTTTAGCGAGGCTATCGGGGCGCGATGATTCCCCCAATTTCAGATTGGCGGCGAGTCTGCAAGTTCCTTTGGAGAATCTAAGCTGAAACTTGGCTTGAAGATTACAGAGTGGCTGTTCAGATTGGTGGTGGAAATGACGAGGTGGCCATGAAACATTTGCCCCTCATGTTGGAAGGTTCGGCGAGCATGGTTGAGTCAATTACCTCACAAAGACATATATACTTGGGAGGATTTGTCCCAGTATTCGTCGGGACTTTGAAGGAACTTGCAAGCGACCAGCTGGTTTGTGAGCTGCAAGTTTGTGTGCGAAGACCAATGAAACTCTCGAGAGTACATTCAGAGGTGGATTACCCCGCACAATACCGTGGAAAATGTGTCGACCATCGGGCGGTTTGCGCCTTCAAGGACGGGGTCAAAAACAGAGAATTGAGTCTGAAGTTCGGTCGAACCGGGGACATGACCTTGAGTCGAATGATGGAGATTGCTAGCAAATACGCCAACGGCGAGGAAGAAGACCGACTCCGAAGCGGCAAGTACAAGCCGAGTCAGTCGGAGAAGGGTAATTCGATCGGAAGCAAAAGCGCAAAGCCGAGCCAGCAGCTCTGGAGAGGCCCCGGCGTCACTCAAGGGAAGTTCAAGGGGAAACCCAAAGGATCACGGAATCAAAGAAAGTGAAAGATAAAGAAGGAAATGACGTGTTGGATATGCCATGCCATATTCACACGAAGAAAGATGAAGAGGGCAACATTATTTACCCAAAGCACACCACACGCCAGTGTCGACTCCTGATCCAGCAGTTTCAGGGCAAACAGTCTAAGGACAAGGAGAAGGAGCGGACAAGGCGAGATAAAGAGGACGGTGAGGAGGAATACCGCATGTCAACTCCACTCGATGATCTTCGCAGATGTGGAAAGCAAAAGTCGTGAAAGTCATCAATCGAGAGGTGAATATGGTTGCCCCGTTAAGCCAAGTTATGTGAAATGGTCCCGCACACCCATCACGTTCGACCGGTCGATCACCCGACTCACATTGCCACCCCGGGCGGCAAGCGCTGTGGTCGATCCGGTTGTCGAAGGCACTCGATGACAAAAGTGTTGATGGATGGCGGTAGTGGGCTGAATTTGCTGTATCTTGGATACATTGAAAGGGATGGGCATTCCGATGTCGATTGGCGCCCGACAATATGAGTTTCCACGAGTCATACCGGGAAGAAGGCCAACTCACTCGGCCAAATAGCCCTTGGCGTGGTTTTGGTGATTCCAAGCACTTCCGCAAAGAAAAGTTGACCTTTGAGGTTGTAGATTTTGAGTGCATATCATGCCATTTTGGGAGGCTCGCCTATGCACGATTCATGGCTCGACCATGCTACGTGTACCTCAAACTGAAAATGCCAGGACCCAAAGGAGTGATCATCATCACCGGCGATAGGAAGAAGGCGGAAGAGTGCTTCGAGAAGGGCTCAAAGATTGCCGACTCCCAAGTGTCGTGATCGGTCGAAGAGTATATGCAAAACGCAGATCCGAGTGATTTGCTAAAGTCTAAGAGGCCAGCCACGGAATCGCATTCAAGTCGTGCGGTGAGACAAAGCCCGTCCATATTCACCCGACTGATCCCGATGCAGCTCCGACTCACATATCGACAACACTCGACTCGAAATAGGAAGAAGCGCTCATCCAGTTCCTCCGTGAGAACTGGGACATTTTTGCATGGAAGCCAGCTGACATGCCAGGTGTTCCCAGGGAACTGGCTGAGCATCGCCTTCGAGTCGACAAATCAGCGAAACCGGTGAAAGAGCATCTCCGGCGGTCCGCCGTCCAGAAGAGAAAGGCTATTGGTGAAGAAGTGGCTCGACTGTTGACAGCAGGATTTATCCGAGAGATTTACCACTCCGAGTGGCTCGCCAATGTTGTCATGGTCCCCAAGAAGGATAACTCCCTCGCATGTGCATTGATTTTAAGCACATTAATCGGGCCTGCCGAAGGATCATTTTTCTCTCCCCGCATCGATCAAATTGTCGACTCGACCGCGGGGTGTGAGATTGTCTTTCTAGATGCATATTCGGGTATCATCGATCCGTCAGTATGGACCCGACGAAATAAAACAGCGTTCATCACTCCATTCGGTGCTTCGCTATATCACCATGCCATTCGGCCTCAAGAATGCGGAGCCACATTTATGCGAATGATTGAAGTGTCGCTCACTCGGATCGGTCGGAATGTGGAAGCGTATATGGATGATATCGTCGTTAAGTCGCGAAAAGGTTCCGACCTGCTCGTGACCTCGCGAAACATTTGCCAACCTCCGGCGATGCGATATCAAGCTCAATCCGTCAAAGTGCACATTCGGGGTTCTGGTGGAAACTACTCGGTTTTCGTTTCGAGCGAGGAATCGGCGCTAACCCGAAGAAGATCGGCACTATTCTCCGAATGAAACGCATACGGCGAGTGCACGATGTCGAAGCTTCTTCGGATGCTTGGCGCTTTAAGTCGATTCATCTCACGACTCGGTGAAAAGGCATTGCCTCTTTACCGACTGATGAAGAAGGCTGACAAGTTCGAGTGGACTCCGGAAGCTGATGCAGCGTTTGCCGAGCTAAAAGCTCTGCTCTCCACCCAGCCGGTGCTTGCTGCTCCAGTCAGCAAAGAGCCTCTGTTGCTTTACATTGCAGCCACTGGACAAGTTGTCAGCTCTGTGCTTACGGTCGAGCGGGAAGAGGAAGGAAACGCCTTCAAAGTTCAACGCCCGGTGTACTATTTATCTGAAGTTTTGACTCCATCCAAGCAGAGATACCCTCATTATCAGAAGCTTGTGTATGGCATATACATGACCACGAAGAAGGTTGCTCACTATTTCTCTGATCACTCTGTCACAGTCGTCAGCGACGCTCCTTTATCAGAGATCTTACATAACAGAGACGCAACCGGTCGAGTGGCAAAGTGGGCGATTGAACTTCTTCCCCTTGATATCAAATTCGAGGCAAAAAAGCCATTAAGTCGAGTGCTATAGCAGATTTCCTTGCCGAGTGGATCGAACAACAGCAACCGACTGAAGTTCACTCGGAGCATTGGACCATGTTCTTTGACGGCTCCAAGATGCTGAATGGTTCTGGTGCTGGGGTTGTTCTGGTTTCCCCGGAGGAGATAAGCTTAAGTATGTGCTCCAGATTCACTTTGATTCCTCCAACAATGAGGCGAGTCTGAAGCCCTCTTATATGGATTGCATGGCCATCTCACTCGGCGTCCGTGCTTTGATGGTTTATGGCGACTCAGATTTAGTAGTCAATCAAGTGATGAAGGAGTGGGGCGTGAGAAGCCCGGCTATGACGGATATTGCAATGCAATGAGGAAGCTGGAAAAGAAGTTTGAGGGTTGGAACTCCATCACATCCCCGGACCGAAAAATCAGGCTGCAGATGACTGGCGAAGATAGGGTCAAGAGGAAGCCATTCCGAGTGGCGTGTTTTGGAACATATACACATTCCGTCGGTCAAGGAAGATCCTTACATGCAGGAAGCCCCACAACCCAAGAGTGCCACAGACTCGACCGAAGTTGAGGTCCCGCGGTGGTCGACTTGGTCATGGAGGTTTTAGTGGTCACTCCCGATTGGACAATTCCATACATTGCGTATATTACGAGAAAGGAACTCCTAGAGGATGAGGAAGAGGCTCGGCAGATCGTCCGTCGATCCAAAGCCTTTACCGTTATCAATGGGCGTTATCTGAGAAAGCCCAGCGAGTCGGACAAAATGCATAACACCAAGAAGGTCGAGTCATACTCAATGATATCCACTCGGGGACTGTGGTCACCATCGTCCTCTCGGACCATTGTAGCCAAAGCATATCGAGCAGGATTTTACCGGCCAAGAGCAAATGAGATGGCGAAAGAAATAGTGGATAAGTCACGAAGGATGTCGGTTCTACTCTAATATGTCACACAAGCCCGCGTCAGCCTTGAAGACCATTCCGCTCGTCGGCCTTTTGCGGTATGGGGTTGGACATGATCGGTCCCTTGCGAGCGGGTCGGGCGGCTTCACGCATGTCTTGGTAGCGATCGACAAGTTCACCAAGTGGATTGAGGCTAAGCCGATCAAAAACTTGACGCTGGTACTGCTGTTTCCTTCATCGAGAAAGTTGGCGTTCGGATATGGAGTCCCGCACGAGTATTATCACGCACAATGGGTGAATTTTGACTCGGAAGAATTCAAGGGTTTCTGCAACTCCCAAGGCATACGAGTCGACTACGCTTGATTGCCCATCCACGGTCGAATGGGCAGCGAGCGAGCCAATGGATTGATCCTCAAGGTCGAAGCCCGTTTGATGCGAGATCTCAAGCATGCGGCTGGTGCTTGGGTCGACGAACTTCCTTCGCTTTGGGGTCTGCGGACCACGCCTAATCGGTCGATCGGGAGAACTCCTTTTTCCTGGTCTATGGGGCGAAGCAGTTTTACCGAGTGATCTCCTTCACAATGCTCCACGAATTGAACTTTATAATGAAGCGAAGCTGAGCAAGCGCGTCGGGATCTGATCGACCTCTGGAAGAGGAAAGGAAATGGCTTTGATCCGCTCGACCATTTACCAGCAAGACTTGCGCCGCTGTCGCCGAAATGTGAGAGGTCGAGCCTTCCGGAAGGGATCTGGTCCTTGGTGGATCAGCGAAGCAACATAAGCTTGCTCCCTCCAGGAAGGTCCCTTTATCGTCACCAAGGTTCTCCACAATGGGGCATATCGTCTCTACAATGTCGAACACGATATCGATGAGCCCCGAGCTTGGAATGCGGATCTACTCCGCCCGTTTTACACTTAAAGTTTTTCACTCGGAAGAATTATAATAAAGCACTCTTGTAGCGTTTTGAAGCAATAGTGTCATAATTCCTTCATAATTTTTGTCACTTTTTACTTTGAGTCAAGTACAATTTTCACCTCCCCCAGTGGGTGGCTTAGTCGCGAATCCGTTCCGCCTAAGTTATTAAAAATCCTACCGAGTGGTAAGCCAGACTTCCACTCGGAGGCTTAGCTGCAGCTCAGTGCTCGCCTAAGTGTTTTACAAATCCTACCGAGTGGTAAGCCAGACTTCCACTCGGGGGCTTAGCTGCAGCCCAGTGCTCGCCTAAGTTATTAAAAATCCTACCGAGTGGTAAGCCAGACTTCCACTCGGGGGCTTAGCTGCAGCCCAGTGCTCGCCTAAGTGTTTTACAAATCCTACCGAGTGGTAAGCCAGACTTCCACTCGGGGCTTAACTGCAGCCAGTGCTCGCCTAAGTTATTAAAATCCTACCGAGTGATAAGCCGGACTTTCACTCGGAGGCTTAGCTGCAGTCCAAGGACTCGCCTAAGTATGAAGTTTATTAGCAAGGAAAGCGAGGTGCAGGCCGATCGACCCTCTTCTCCGAGCTTGACACAAATACAACGTGTCGATCATGACCCTCTTCTCCGAGCTTGACACAAATACAACGTGTCGATTGCGAAATCCTACCGAGCGGAGAGCAAACCTCCCACTCGGGGGCTTAGCTGCAGCCCAGTGCTCGCCTAAGATAAAAGAAATCCTACAGTGGAGAGCAAACCTCCCACTCGGGGCTTAGCTGCAGCCCAGTGCTCGCCTAAGATAAAAGAAATCCTACCGAGTGGAGAGCAAACCTCCCACTCGGGGGCTTAGCTGCAGCCGAGTGCTCGCCTAAGATAAAAGAAATCCTACCGAGTGGAGAGCAAACCTCCCACTCGGGGCTTAGCTGCAGCCCAGCTGCTCGCCTAAGATAAAAGAAATCCTCTGGTGGAGAGCAAACCTCCCACTCGGGGCTTAGCTGCAGCCAGTGCTCGCCTAAGATAAAAGAAATCCTACCGAATGGAGAGCAAAACTCCCACTCGGGGCTTAGCTGCAGCCCAGCTCGCCTAAGTTATTTAAATCCTACCGAGTAATAAGCCATGCTTTCACTCGGAGGCTTAGCTGCAGCTCGTGCTCGCCTAAGGAATAAGTCATTGCAGTCGACATCCCATTGTTGACCTGCAAAAGAGCAATTCAAGCCAAGAGCAATCATACCCAAACGTTCAATCCAAATTTAGGTCGATACCTAAAATAACCGAGAGTGCTCGGGCACCAAGCACATTAAGGTTTTATCGGTTACAACTCCACTCGCATACCGAGGCAAATTTAAGGTCAAAGAAAGTTTTTACCCCTCACGTGGAGGGCTGGATGGAACAACGAACTCGTCAAGATCAATCCCGTCCGCAATTCGCGTGGCAGCAGCGATGAAAGTCTCCATGAAGGTTACGAAGTCGTGCTTCTTGGTATTGGCCACTCGGGAGCCGCCAACTTATCTTCTCGAGCTTCCTTGCAATGGACTCGCGCCCGGACATAAGGCAACGTCCGCACCGCACCGGGCGAAGATTTCTTCCACTCTTGCACTTTCGGTCGGGGCGGCGTTGATCGACCCATCAATGACTCAAGGTCATTTTGGAGTGTCTCGATGGGCGGGCGTCGAGTCGATGCGGGGCGTAGCCACCTTCGGTCTTGCGAGGTAATCCACAACAGCAACAACGGACTCGAAATGGAAGACACTCATGGCAGTTTCATCGTTCACCGGGGAATTGATTGGATCAAGGTTCGTCTCCAGCTGGCTGGTCTCTTCCTCAAAGTTGCGGCAGAACTCTGCAAAAACAAAACTACGAGTCAGGAAAACAGTCAAGTGAAAACAGTTGAGGAGATTGGTCGAGTGGAAAAGGTTACCTTGAGCTGGAGAAACAGTTTCTTAGCAAGGCCGCCCAGAAGCTTTCCATCTCGTTCTTCTTCCCAGCCAGTTGGAGGATCTTCTCGGTCAGATTTTTCTTGTCGACTTTCATCCGTTCAGCATCCTTGCGGCAGCGGCGAGCAACCTTCAGATCGGCGTTCTCTTGTTCAAGCTTGGCAGCGGAGGCCAGTTTTTCATCGGCAAGTTTGGTCTTCTCGGACAACTCGAGCTCCTTCTTCCTTTGAGCCTCCTTCACCTTGCACTCAAATCACAGCAAAGTCAAGCTTGAAACAAGTGGGAGGAAGACAGAGTCGTCGAAATCTCACCAAACATACCTTTGGTCTCCTCCTTCGCCTTCATCGGGTTCTCTTGCACCAGCTTCAAGTCCAACTCCAGCTGAATATGTTTACGCTCCAATTCGTGTAGCGTCTTGCAAGATCACAAGATTTCTGCGAAGAGTCGATTGCGAAAATATCAGAGATAATCCACTTCCGAGTGAATCAAGAAAAATGATGCGTTTCTAAGACTACGGTCGAATGCAAGCATTCAACCGTAGTCTCGGGGACTACACCGAGTGGGTGCACTCAGCGTGCCCCCACTGGTCTTATTTCAAGACATTGTCGACCAGTCGACCAGTAAAAAGAGCGAGTCGACCAGTCGACCAGTTCCGTTCTTAGTAAGCCTAAGGCAGAGTCGACCAGTCGACCAACAAAAAAAAAAAAAATGTCGATCAGTCGACCAGAAATCCTTCAGACTGTAATCAACTGCCAGCAGTCGATCACAGCCTCGGGGACTACACCGAGTGGGTGCACTCAGCGTGCCCCCACTGGTCTCAGAAACACATTCGTTTCATTCGAGTGATGATCAATATTTACTTATGAAGCCTAAGACCATTGCCAGGTGATCGACCTTAGCCTTGGGGACTACACCACCGGGTGCACTCAGCGTGCCCCGCTCACACGGAGTTTTTATCGACACACCCGGTGGGTGATTGCTATTGCTATAAATTTCGAAAGAAAAGTCTCGATAGCATATCCTAACGAGCAATGTGGTGGTCGATGACCAACATTGCTCAAGGGCGGCTGGCATCGTAAGTCGCTTGGCTCGCATCGGCGATCTTCACTTGCTCCATCATGATCCCTGCTTGACGGATCGCCTCCTTAGCAACATCGCCTTGGTCCTCCGGGGCGTGGTGCGTGGTGAAGATCGAAGGTTGTCCAGCACTTTCGGCGAAGTGGGTCGAACACTGGTCGTGACACCGCGAAGGTCACGCGGTATGTCGAGTGCCGCCTCCCTTCCGTCATGATGGTCTCGGTGCCGTTGCTCCTTGGGTTTCTCTGCCACGGTTGCCTTCCTGCTCCTCCTAGCCTTCAAGGCTCCTCATCCTCATCATCGTCATCGGGAGAGTGATGATGTTATCGGCTGGAGCTTCAAGAAAAAGTTGAGATTAGGAATCTTGAGTCGGTCGATGAAAACAGGAATTAAGGATATAATACCAAGATTTGAGGTGGCGGCGTCCTCCATCTCATGGTCATCAACTTTAATCGAGGTTTGAAGTAAGTCGCAACTGAAACTCCAAAGAGTCGGTCGACCAATTCATATATCAATCGAGGCAAAATTTGTTTGAAGCAAGAAGACTTAAGCAATGTGTTTACCACGAGATGGTAGGGATGGACACCTTCATTTTTGGCAAAGGCTTGGTCGTCCTCGGCGGAACTACCTTCGGTTGCTTGGCGCCTTCTCGGCCGGCACGGAGAAGCGGTCCGAGGGTTTGGTCGATCATGCGAGGCGTCGCGACCCCTTACCGCGTTCAGCCGAAAGGTCATGCACAAGCTTTGACCGCCTTTCCAAGCGCTGTGGTGCGACTTCCTCCTCTTCATCCTCGTCGTCCTCGTCGTCCTCGTCATCGTCATCGCCGTTGTCGCCGTCTCCTGCGTCATCTGAATTCCACTCTTCTTGGCTCTCACCTCCTTGGCTTCCCTTCCTCGGTGGAATCAGGGCGCCGTTGGGCATTGAGTACAGCTCGTGAGGGCCCGGAGATATCAAAGCGAGTTCATCGACCAAATTACGAAGCACACTCGGCGGACATACAATGAAAATGAACAAGTGTACCTTATCCGAACGCTGTCACGATCAAGCGGAGAAATCCTCCGGGATCCACGAGGATTGTCCTTGTTTCCGTGATTGAAGCCATCCATCTTTCCACAACAGCATCGTCGATTGCCTCCGGGTGGGCGCGAGTCTCGTCTTGATGCCGCAATACAACCACATCGGTGGCTCCGGGCCAAAGGGGCTGGATTCGCCTCGAAGAAAAACCTCCGTAAGGTCCATGCCACCACACCGTCCCTAACCAGCTGCACCACTCGGTCCATCAGCATCTTCACTTCAGCCCTCTCTTGAGAACAACTTTCGGGGAGGAGGGTTTATTCACTCGACTCATGGTAAACTCACGGGAGGCCATCGATCGTCGAGCGTCGTCTCGTTCGGCAATAGAACCAGGTCGATTGCCAACCTCTCGACCGACTCGGGAAAATGCATAGCTGGAAAAGTGCTTTTGCTCCTCAACTGGACTCCTAAACCACCGCGACATCTGGACTACAGGTCTTCTCGTCACGGGACTTGCTTTCTTCCACGATCTGAGGCGACATGTGAAGATGTACTTGAACAAGCCCAGTCGCGGTCGACATCCCGGAAGTTTTCACACATAGATACAAACGCAGCAAGGTATGCAATGGAGTTTGGTGTGAAATGGTGAAGCTGAGCCCCAAAGAAATTCAGAAAACCTCGGAAGAATACACTCGGTGGCAACGAAACCTCGGTCGACATGGGTGGCCAAAAGCACACACTCACCCTCTTACGGTTGAGGCTGCCACTCTCGGCAGAAGTCTTGCGGCGTTGTGAGGAATCAAACCATCGTTGACCATATCAAGGAGATCCTTCTCCTCGATCGTCGATTGGATCCATCCCCTGGACCCAGCCTTTCGGCAGCTTGGATCTCGACGAGGAACCGCCATGACCGTGGATCTTCCCTTCGCCTTCTCAGCCACGGCGCCTTCTCCGCCGCCGCCGCGCCTTCTTCGCTCGCCCATCGATCGTCTTCTCTTTGCCCATGGCGCCGCGAGAATGCGCAAGGAGAGATATGGCAAAAGAGCAGCAGCGGAGGTGGAGAGCGGGACGGAGAGAATGGGGAGAAAGAACGAGGATCTCGTGCACGAGCCTCCGGGAGTTACATTTATAACATCTCTTCCGAGTGGATGACATGTGGACCAAGCGATCTAATCATATCGGCGGCCGCGGCCGCACGGCGCGATACGTGGAAAGCGGCGCGAAAATCGAGGCGCCTATTCGTCCCATCCAAGCGCCGCAGATCTGTTCCGTTCGCTGCCCCCAAATTCGTAGATCAGCGAGATCCGCAGCGACGGATCGGTCATCAGCAGCGCGAGATTCTCTGCGATTGTTACTCGGTATAGCGAAATAGTCACTCGACTAAAGAACAAGAATGGATCAAGTCGATGAAGGAAGGTTTCTTGTTATCAACAAAGAAGATCTTGATCCGAGGCGACACGTTGCGAGAATGCAAAAGCGATCGAAACAACTTCAACTCCTCCTTCACTCAAGCCTCAATCCATTCGGGGCTAATGATGGATTCATGTACCTAGGGTAGGGTCATAGGCCTGACCTAAACGTCCTACCCAAGGGTACTCGTGAAGAGATCATCTTCGATCGACCAAAGAGAATCCACTCGACGGTGGAAGGACTCGACCATGGAAGACTCACTCGACCATGAAGACTCACTCGACCACCGAAGGTCAAGACACTCCATCTGCATAGCGGTGTGCTATTGAATAGACTTAATGATAGTTAAGGCACCTTATGAGGCGTTACAAGAACCCCCTAGCTTAATGTACTTTAATCCCTCCATTATGTGGGCTGGCTGGGGTCTGGCGCACTCTATATAAGCCACCCCCCACCACGGGTAGAAGGGTTCGAGACTCTTGTAATACTCATACTCATAATCCACTCGACCGCCTCGGGGCTCAGGGACGTGGGGCTGTTACTTCTTCCGGAAGGGCCTGAACTCGTACATCCTTTGTCTCCACAACTGCTCCATAGCTAGGACATCGCCTCTCCTTAACCTACCCCTACTTCTACTGTCAGACTTAGAACCACGACACCTCCGCTCTTGCCTGCTAGTGTTGCTCTCTTCACACACTCTCATCCTCTCCAGATCTAAACACGACATCAGTGGCCTCTCTCTCTCTCTCTCTCGCTCGCTCGCTCTCTCTCTCTCTCTCTATCTCTCTGCTCACCGCTGGTCAAAGATCTGGCTGGATCCCCTCTGCCGGGGAAGGTGAGAAGGTGCAATGTTCATGCGGTCGTCCTCGGTGATGGTTCTGACCCACTACTGGTGTGTCCCGATCAGAGAGCCTTGTTGTTCTCTCGCATGTAGAGCCGGCTATGGAGGGCCTCCGACCCCTTCTTCCTCGTTGTCGTACGTAGCGCGGGCAGATTCGGTCTCCCGCCACCCACCTAGTGACATCCGGGCGACCCTTAGGTATAACTTCCTTCCAAACCAGCCTTGCTCTACTGCCCCAGCTCCTCACGTCACTGCATTTGTATCTTTTACTACTTCTCAGGGCCCCTCTGTCGTGGCAGAAGACGATCACCTATGAAGCCATTGGTCCCTTTGTGGTTCGACAGGGGGCGATCACGTTGCACAAAGAGCAGAGGCCGTGGAGCGGCACAGCAGAGTTGACACCAATCGTTTTAACCCAGGTTCGGGCCGCCGTGAGGCGTAAAACCCTACTCCTGCTGAGGGAGTCCTGGACTAGGGGGTGTCCGGACAGCCGGACTATCATCGTCCGCCGGACTCCAAGACTACGAAGATACAAGATTGAAGACTCCGTCCCGTGTCCGGATGGGACTTTCCTTGGCGTGGAAGGCAAGCTTGGCGATACGGATATGTAGATCTCCTACCATTGTAACCAACTCTGTGTAACCCTAGCCTTCTCCGGTGTCTATATAAACCGGAGGGCTTTAGTCCGTAGGACACAACATACATTACAACAATCATACCGTAGGCTAGCTTTAGGGTTTAGCCTCCTTGATCTCGTGGTAGATCCACTCTTGTACTACCCATATCATCAATATTAATCAAGCAGGACATAGGGTTTTACCTCCATCAAGAGCACTCAAACTTGGGTAAAACATCGTGTCCCTTGTCTCCTGTTACCATCCGCCTAGACGCACAGTTCGGGACCCCCTACCCGTGATCCGCCGGTTTTGACACCAACACCTGCTTTGGTGGATGGATGGGAAGGACTGTGGAGCTCGCGGTGCGCTCTGGCCCGACACGGTTGCCTCGGGAGGAGGAGCTACGTGTGTATGAGTACACGAGGGTCCGAATCCTTTCTATGGTTTCCACGACCCTCCTTTTATAGGTAACGGGGTTACCACAATGGCAAAATGGTCATTATCCAACAATTAGATAGCTAATAGTGTTATCATACATAACTCTGGCAGACAGGACAAAGTGCATTAAATGCACTGCTAGGTATCATGCTGTGGATGCAGCCCGGCAAGGTCTGCCGCGCCGCTTAGTCATCTTCTACCTGCCTGTGTGACATGCGTCTGGACGGGCGTCCCACAGGGGTGATCTTCTCTCAAATGGCTGCCACGCACCAAATGATAGCCACTTAACCACCTAGGGGCTCGACACCGCATCGATCGGCGACTTGCTTTGCAATGCGGTGGAGCGATGGAGTCTTGGTGGGGGAGTAGGCCGCCAGTGGCCCCGGCAGGCTTGTCGGGGGCGCATTGACTTCGTCTTTGGGGAGGCATCGACCTGACCAGGCTTGCCTGCCCGGTGAGGGAGGCCTTCCCTTAGTGAAATATCGTCCTCCTGGTTTGTCTTGGTCTTCTTGATCCGCCCTTTGATTTCTCAAAGAGCCCTTCATATGACTTGGGTGCTCGGTGAAGCTTATATCTTTGTTGCCGGGTCGGAGGCTCGTTGTCCATGCACACGTCAGGGGGAAACATACACCCTTGTTTGTGTACCCTGAAAAAAGCCCCTGGGCCTGACCCATACGTGTCGCCGGACACGTTGAGTTAGGCCCCAAACAGTGCGCGGACACGCGTCGAAGAAGTGTTGCACGTGCAGCGGTTATGATGACCAGTCAATTTGATGTCCAGTCCGCGTAATTACCACAGGCCGTGGGGTCGTGGGACTGTAGCAGTTAATGCAAAGAAAAATGGTAACTTTCTGATAGAAAGCAGCAAAGAGTCGCCCCCCCCCCCACGTTCATCCCCCATAAAGAGGTAAAATGCGGAGGGGCGCGGCTCATTCGCACATGTCTCCCCATCCATCATCTGCTTCCTCAAGCCAGGCGACCGCTCCGTGCCCACCCTTGCTCCCAACTGCCTCACCCGGATATCCATTCTCTCCACCGTTCCCAATGATGGGAAGGAAAACCGCCACTGCCAAGGGAAAGCGGACAGCCACCGCGAAGGAAACGGCTGCGGAGGGGAACAAGAAGAGAGAGGCAGAGTTGGACAAGAAGCCACGGGGAGATGTGGTCTTCTTCCCGTCGAGCTTGGATGAGAACACCTTGGTTGCAAGGTATGGATATACGTGGGGGACGGCAGTTCCAAAGGGGCATGGTGCGCTCGTGGTCTTGCCAGAAGGAAAAGAGGATCCACCAAATTGGTACCAGTTTTTCTGCGCGTACTTCTTCTGCGGCCTCTGCCCCCCTTTCTCAGATTTCTTCTAAGCAATGATGGTGGTGTATGGGTTCCAACTCTTGGATTTTATGCCAAACGCAGTGGCGTGCATGGTGTTTTTTTCCCATCTGTGCGAGAACTTCATCGGGGTTGCCCCCAATGTGGATCTGTTCAGGCACTTCTTCGTCCCGTGAGTGGAAAACAAAGCTCACCGCTCGGGGAACGTAAGCTGGTGATAACCCACAAGTATATGGGGTCAATTGTAGATTTTTTGATAAGTAAGAGTGTCAAACCCAACGAGGAGCAGAAGGAAATGACAAGTGGTTTTCAGCAAGGTAATGACGGCAAGTGCTAAAACTGTAAGTAGCAGGGTAGTTTGGTAGCAAGATAATTTGTAACGAGTAAGTAATGGTAGTAGTATCAAAAGTGCAGCAAGGTAGCCCAATCCTTTTGAGGCAAAGGACAAGACAAAACGGTCTCTTATGATAAGCAAAGTGTTCTTGAGGGTACACAGGAATTTCATCTAGTCACTTTCATCATGTTGGCTTGATTCATGTTCGCTACTTTGATAATTTGGAATGTGGGTGAACCGGTGCTTAGGTGTCATTCTTACTTTAACAAACCTCCTACTTATGATTAGCCCCCTCGCAAGCATCCGCAACTACGAGAAAAGTATTAAGAATAAATTCTAACCATACATTAAACTTTTGGATCCCATCGGTCCCTTACGGAATAGCGCATAAACTAGGGTTTAAGCTTCTGTCACTCTCGCAACCCATCATCTAATAACTACTCCATAATGCATTCCCTTAGGCCAAATATGGTGAAATGTCATGTAGTCGATGTTCACATGACACCACTAAGGGAATCACAACATACATATCATCAAAATATCAAACACATATCAAGTTCACATGGTTACTTGCAAGTCAACCTGACAGTCGGGTCGGGTTAGACCGGGTCAACCTCTATCAGACCCATGCCCGATAAGTAAATGGGTCTAACCCTTTGCCCACGAACCTACCCATGGGAAAACATGCAGACCTACACCCAAACCCTATGGGTAATCCGACCCATTAGGGCACCCATCGGGTTTGAAATAAATATTCATTTATATCTTTATCTTTATACTTCAAAAATAGTACACGTCTTGCTGTAAGGGCGCCCATCTGGTAGCTGTGACCTATGAGGAAGAGATGGATAGGTCACACATTCTTATATATTCCCTCTGTTCCTTTATATAAGGTGTATTTGGTTTTTGATAAAATTCCACAATGTAAGGTGCATTTCTTCTAATTTCTCATAATTTCCTTTTAGCCCTCCAAAAAAAGGGAAAATATCTGTCTCCTGATTGTCTGTATCTCTCCTTGAAGCAAAAAAGGAAAATATCTCTCTATCGATTGCATTTATCTCTTACTTTTCTATACTAACTGATTTACTTGCCACTAACCAAAAAATTTGCCAAGGATAATTTCGTCTTAACATGTCTATAATTATGTGCCTTGGTCACCACGCCGAAAATAATACACCTTATATAAAAGAATGGAGGGAGTAGCTAGCAAGATGGTTCCTTCTCATTCTCTACACGAGGTGGGACTAAACCGTTAGTCTGTTCCTTTGCCAGAGCACCAGCCTTTAGCTCCATGGGCTGCATATTGTACGTTGGGCCATAAATATAAAACAATATATGGACTCATGGGAGCGGACTTTTATCTGCGTGAGGCCTTGGGCTAAACAAGCAATTGAAGCAAAGGCCTTGAGTAGGGAGAGGGATTTTCACATCGGTGGATGTGGTCTTTGTGGTGGTGGTGTGGTGCGGTGTTGTGCTTTTGCTTAGTGATTTTTCACCATAGATGGCTATGGATGCTAGGGGTTAGTGTATTTTGTGCACCGAAGGGGCCACATGTTAGATAATGACGACCCATCGGGTGACCCACTGGCAAGACCTTATGCCCATATCCTACCCACAACTAATCGGGTTACCCATCGGGCTTACCCATGGGTGAAGGTGACTACCCATACCCTACCCATTCGGGTTGGGTGTCCATGGGCGCGGCCGCCCATGGGTCGGTTTGCCAGGTTGCAACATGATTTCTCCCATAACCTCAAGAACAAATGTAACTACTCATAGATGATAAACATGCTCACGATCGGAGGGGTATTAAATAGCATAATGGATCTGAACATATAATCTTCCACCAAATAAACCATATAGTAATCAACTACAAGATGTAATCAACACTACTGTTCACCCACAAGCACCAATACATAGTTCTGGTACAAAGATTGATAAGAAGAGATGAACTAGGGTTTGAGATGAGATGGTGCTATTGAAGATGTTGATGAAGATAGCCCTCTCAAAGATGGGAGAGTTGTTGGTGATGATGATGATGATGATTTCCCCCTCCGGGAGGGAAGTGTGATATGTCTCGATCGGGGAAGCTGACCCACGGACACCTATGGGGCCGGCGGACCGGGCCCCTTTCGGTTCGGCGGGGAGCGGAGATCGCGCGAAGAGCAGATCGAGGCGAAGCTCACGAGCGATTTTACCCAGCTTCGGAGCTCTCCGGAGAGATAATACTCCTACTGCTGCTTGTCTGATTGTATTGAGTTCTTGCTCGGGAGCGCTGAGTTCTACAGTACACACTAGCTGCTAACGAGACCGAGCGTGGGTGTTTTCTGGTTTCCAATCCCCCTCTACGTTGCGCATGGGCCTCCTTTTATATGCTCTCAAGGGGTCACCGACAGGTGGCAACGTAGACAAGGGCAAAAAAGGAAAAGAGTTGCGGTTGGTACAACTACTTGTACAGTGTATCATACCTAACCCTGACGGCAGGGGACAAAGGCATTAAATGCCCGTTTGTGTCGCCCAAACAGTGCAGCAAAGGGACAATCAGGGGCGCCACCGCCTGCCACGATGGCAATCTTGTCAGCGCCGCTTGCCACCTCGCACCGCTGGCTGCACAGCCTCTTGCCATGCACGCCTAGGAAGGTCCCAGGGCGACACGTTGGTGGATGTGCTGGAGCACGGGTACAGAGTGGTAGCTTGCCGCGGCAAGCGCCTTGCCGCGGTCGTTGTCTTGTCGCATCCGGAAGCTTGTCGCTCACCGGGCCTTGCCGGGACACGTGGCGCGTCGCGGCAAGTTCCTTGAAATGCCTTGGCTAGCCTTCCCGGCAAGCTCCTCTTGCCGGGGTCTTGTCTCCTTGGCTTAAACACTTTGTTCTTGAATGGCTCCAAAGGAACCACGGAGGACCTTGGCGGTCACCCGGCAAGCCTTGCCGCGGGGTGCTGCGACTGCCCATGCACAAGTTTGGGATACTAGGGTACCCCTAATCTAGTACACCAACAGGAGCCCCCGGGCCTGGGCCACACACGGTGCCGAGCGCTGTTGGGCCAGGCCCAAAACAGGGCATGCGCGGCCTGGGTTACGCCGTATCTCACTCCGTATCCACCGCGCCCTCCCTTAACGGCACGCGTCGAATGCGGCGTCGTGGGAGATATTGTGGGTGGTTCTTTATTCAAAAAAGCGGAACGTACGCCCCCTCCCTCTTTATAAGCAGGGGAAACAGGGGCAGTTCCCCCATCTCGCCAGTTGCTGTCCCAATCTCAGAACCCTCCGCCGCTCCCTCCTTCTGAAAGAGAGCAGCGCTCCGCCCCTCCATCGCCGCCAGCACCACCAACGTCGTCAATCTCCCCCACCACTTCCGCCATGGCTCCGAAAGCCGGCAAGGGGAAGGCCGTGAAGTCAGCCGAGGCGCTGCGGCTCGAGGCGCTGCGAAAGGAGCGGGCAACCTTCCTCCCCGAGCTCGCCGCGAAGGAGCTGAGGGAGTACTACTACCTCTTATGGTCGACGGAGACGCGAGTGCATCCGCGCATGAAGGTACTCTCCGCCGCCGCTTCGGAATGGGCTCCGAATGGATATCCCTTCTTCGCACTGTTCTTTTACCGCGAGCTCTGCCTGCCCTTCTCTGAATTCTTCTGCGATATTATGAACACCTACGGGTTCCACCTCCTTGACTTCACCCCCAACGCTGTTCTGACCATGGGCGTTTCGCACATCTCTGCAAAAACTTTGTCGGAGTCCACCCAAACATAGCTCTTTTTCGTCACTTCTTTATGCCCCGGGTTGAGAGAGGGGAGCCCTTATCCGGCGGAATCGCCTAGATCTCGAGAGCCAGCAAGAAGGAAGCCTATCTGGAGGGAGAGCTCCGCAACAAATGGGAGGAATGGAGAGCGGAATGGTGCTGGATTTTCGAGGAGAATCCGCAGCCATTTACCGCCCAGCGCCAAGCCCCAGTAGTGCGCGGCAACGATTGGAGCAGTGTGGCCCCGGAAGACGATAGGCTGAAGATTGCCGTCACCCGGATCTTGCGCCTCGATTGCACTCGCTCATCAGAGGCGCCAGAGGCGCAGATTTTCTTCGCCGCAGACGCTTCGCAAGAGAGGAGGAGACCCGCCTGGAAGTTCGGGGTCCGGCGGACATCATGAGGCTGCGCCCGGGCCTCAATTTCAACTTCACTGTCTTGGAACTGGACGCGATGCTCAAGGAATTTTTCAAGCACGACCCTCAACATCCCGAATGGTTCAGGTTGCCGAAGGGTGTTGTTCCGCTGTGCAACAACTCCTCGCTCGACCGCATCCGCGCAATGATGCCGCTGAGCGACTCGCATGGACTTGTCCCAACTTGGCAAGAGCCTGCAGACGACGTCGTGCAGGAGTTCTTCGATGGCTTGGTGGAAGTGGCGGTCCGCTCCGATGAGCAGAAAAGTCTCACCCGCGACACCACTGATGCGGAGATGCAGCGCATCGCCATTAGGGCGGAAGAGGCGGCGGCAGCCGCTGCCGCGGGCGAGTTTGGATTCACCGTGAAGGAGGTAGAGGCAGCAGAGGCGGCAATCCTTGCCGAGCGAGAGTGGTTTGCCGGCGAGGAAGAGCTTGCCGGCGAGGAAGAGCTTGCCGGGCCTGACGCCGAGTCGAGCGAGCCCGCCGAGGGTGCGAGCGGCCCGCCATCTTCAGGCAGCTTGCCGCAAGCAGAGCCCCCAGCGTAGCCCCCAGCTCCACCAAGAAGGCGTCTCCGCAAGGCCGGGGACGTAAGAGGGCGGCAGACGAGTCAACAGCCGTCGCGCCGCGCGACACGCTCCACCGCGACAAGCACTGTTGCCGCGGGAGCGCCTCACGCCGCTGCGGCAACTGGAGCGGGGTCCTCCCGGACCACCGCTTCTGCTCCTGCCGCTGCCCCCGCCAAGCGGTCAAGGGAACCCACTCCCCCGCCTCGTCGTGCTGAAGGTGGGCCAGACTTCGACCTCTCCGCGCTCAGCTCCGACGAGGAAGAAGAAGAGTAAGATTCCTTGTTGTACTTGTAGTTCTTCAATTCTCGCGGTTTTGTCTTGTATCTGACTTGCTCTACTCCGAACTTTACTCCTTTTCAGGACTCTGGCCCAGAGAGCGGCGAAGAGAGCCAAGGTCCCGGTGATTGTCATCGAGGACGAACCCACCGCGGCAACGGGGGGTGCGCCCAAGACCACCTTGCCGGACCCGGCAATCATTCTCAGTAGCAGCCTCAGCAGCAGCCCCCAGTAAAGTATATAGTTTACTTCCTGCTGTTAGGCGCGCATGGGTGCTCTTCTTTACTGATATCTGACTCTTGGTTTGTGTAGGAGCAGAGCAGCCTCACCAGGAGCGCTCGGAAGCCGCCCCCGACCTGACATCTACTTCGACTAAGCCGTCAAGGGAGGATTCCCCGGCAAGGGAGCGTTCTCCGGCAAGGGACAGCACCAGCGACCCCCTGGTGGTGGAGCCCATGACTATAGACCCCAGCACAGGTAATCCTTTCGCTTGAAAACTTCCCTTGGGTTCTTCTTCTTCTGATTTTCTTTTTGGATATTTGCTTGACTTTTCTCCCTCTTCCGGCCTTCAGATCCACCTGTCACGGAGCCGATGGAGACCGAGGTTGCCGGGCGAGGAGAACGCTGCAATACCGACGACGCCGCTGCCATCAAGAAGCAACAAGGCGCGATGAGCCCGCCGCGAAGAGGCCGCCAAGCTGCCGCTAGCAGAGCCGGCGAGGATCAGCGATCGACTTGACGACCACGAGGTCGCAGGAGCGCCAGGCGCTACGCCGACCGCCGATCCCTCCGCCGCTGCTGCAGCACCAGGCTCCAAAGAGCCCCAGCTCGGCGCCTATTTGAAGGCCGGCGATGGCGTCTTCATCAAACTCCCCTGGGCGTCAAGCTCCAGGGCGCCGGTCGAAGGAGAAACCTTTGACGAAGAGGTGCTCGCCTCCGCTGGGCTGACGCTGGTTGACGCGCCGAGCAGCAGCAGCGGCGAATCTGAGGAGGAGGAGCTACTGCGGAAGCTGGTGTCGCTCTACCGCGCTCGGCAAGCAAAGGTGGAATCCCGAGAAGCGCTTGTCGCGAAGGCGGGAGTGGACATCGAGAAGCGCGCGGAGGAGCTCCGGGAACGCAATCAGGAAAATCTCCGGTCCCTGGCAAAGGAGCAGGAGCAACTCATTGAGGCGCGGAAAGCCTTCCTCCTCGAGAAGGCCGAAGCTGAAGAGCAACAGCGGCTTGTCACCGAGGAGCTGTTTGCGCGTGAGGGCGAGTTGGCGCAGCGGAAAGTCAACCTTGACAGCCACGAGGAGGAGCTTGCCACGCGCGAGCAAACATTTGGTGGGGTTCTCAAGGAAGCAGAAGACGCTGCCGCAGCTGCCGAGGCTGCCAAGAAGGAGCTGGAGACAAAGGTGGCGCAACTGGAGGCTGATCTCAAGGCGAGAAACGAAGAGCTTTCCGCGCTCAAGCATGAGCGCGAGAAGGACGCCTACACTCTTGGCGAGCTGCAGGGTAGTCTCGCCGAGAAGGGCAAAGAGCTTAGCGCCGCCAAGGACTCCAACGTAGATCTTGAGTTGAAGCTGGCTACTTTAACCAAGACGCTGGACGGTGCCAAGGAGCAGGAGGTGGCCTTGAAGGAGGAGATCAAGGCCAATGAAGCACTGCTGACGAGGGCTGCCGAAACCCAAAACACTTTTAGGGAGACTGTGGAGCTCTGGACAGAGGGTCTCGTGAACATCGCCGCAGTTATTGACGGGGAGCTGGCGCAGCTGGGGGTGGAGGATCTCGGGTACTCCTCCGACGAGAGCCTCCAACCCAGCGCCAAGCTCACCTTGTTCTTCAAAGGCGTGGCGACGGCCCTCCAGCAACTCCGGGAGAGGATCCCAAAGCAGTTGGCCGACGAGTTGCGCCATATCTGCGCGGGGGTTCTTCAAAAGGTGTTGGTGAAGGTGGCCTTCCGCAACCCAGGCCTCAACCTCGCCAACGTCCTCAAGAAGCTACCGGCGGATGCTGATCTGGAAGCGCTCAAGGCCCTTGTCGCACCCATTGTGGACAAGGTGAACGAGGTCAAGAGGGTTGATGGCGATCGCGTAGATTAGGCCGCCCGTTTCCTCCTTTTCTTGTCGCTATTGGTCATGTTACGGGAACAATCTATTAGAGCTACGACAAGTTATCTTGTAATATAACTTTATTTTGGGTATCAATTGCTATGTTATTTCCTTTACTTGATTCCTTCCTTTGTATGTTTTTTTTCCTATGCTTTTAGGGAACATGCCGGTGCAGGTACCATAGCCGCGAGCGCTGAGGGCGGGACGTCAGCAGCCTGCTGGCGGTGCCGCTACCGACAAGAAACCTTGTCGCAACTAGTCGCAGCTCACTTAAATTGTTGAGCGGACTCGAAACAAAGTAAGGGCGCAACTAGCTACGAGTTGGTTCCTCCGCGCACAGGTTTTCCATACAAAGCACGGTCGTTCGAGGAAGATAACTTAAATTTTTTAAAACTGATTGCTCAAACTTTGGCAACTTAGCTTTCCTGTCGTTTGCTTCCCGGTAAGGGCGAAACTTCCTTGAATGACGCCTGGTCCACACCATTATCTTCTCCTTTCCCCCCGGCAAACTTGTGGGCGAGGGAACCTTCCCTTTCTTTGAGAAAAAGAAAGAAGAGAAAATAAAGATATGGAGCCCTATGGCTCGTTATTGCTTACCGGGGGCCGGCGCTGCACAAAGTGTTAGATAACACATGCGAAAAATAGAAAGCATGAAATTGACAGGGTGTGCGGAGCACATGAGCTTTATTTATGCACGGGGTCTGCGCCCAGCTTTGTACAAAGGATTACATGCAACAGCGGCAAGACTTGTACAAAAGGTGGTTGCCGGAACAGGTTCCGGCAACCGCGCCTTACGGGTAAAACTTACGAAGATGCTCAATGTTCCAGGAGTTGCTCACCGGAAAGCCATCTTCGGTCTCAAGGCGGACAGCACCAGGCCTAGTGACTCGTTTCACCCGGTAAGGGCCTTCCCACTTTGGCGTCAACTTGTTGGAATTCTTGGCGGACTGAACTCGCCGAAGAACAAGGTCGCCTTCCTCGAGACTTCTGGCATTAACTTTGCGGCTATGGTAGCGGCGCAAAGCTTGCTGGTATCGAGCATCTCGTACAGCAGCCTGAAGACGGTCCTCCTCAAGGAGCAGCGCGTCGTCTTGTCTCAACTGCTCTTGCTCGAGCTCATCATAAGCGAGCACTCGAGGCGACCCGTATACGAGTTCCGTGGGGAGAACTGCCTCTGCTCCATAGACTAGAGCGAAAGGTGTCTGGCCAGTGGCTCGATTTGGCATTGTCCTGATCGACCAAAGAACCACCAGCAGCTCCTCAATCCAGTTCTTTCTGCACTTGTGCAGCCTGTCGAAAGTCCTGGTCTTGAGCCCGCGCAGCACTTCAGCGTTTGCCCTCTCCGCTTGACCGTTGCTTCTCGGATGAGCAACAGAAGCGAAGCAGACCTTGGTGCCAAGATCTTGGACGTACTGCATGAAGGTGCGGCCCGTGAATTGCGTGCCGTTGTCGGTAATGATCCTGTTAGGGATAACGAAGTGGCAAACAATCGACCTGAAGAACTTGACTGCTGACTGTGCTGTCACCTTCCTCACTACTTCCACTTCCGGCCACTTTGTGAACTTGTCGATTGCAACGCATAAGTACTCAAAGCCCCGACAGCTCGGGAAAAGGGCCGAGGATGTCGAGCCCCTGCATCAAAAATGGCCAGGATAAAGGGATCGCCCGAGAGCTTGAGCTGGCTGGTGTATCGCTGGAATGGAACTGGCACGATTCACACTTGGTTACTTGTGCAGTTGCATCCTGGATGGCTGTCGGCCAAAAGAAACCTTGCCAGAATGCTTTGCCGGCAAGTGCTCTCGCGCCAATGTGGTGGCCACATATGCCTCCATGTATCTCTGCCAACAGCTTTTGTCCATGTTCCCGGTGAATACACTTCAGTTTCACACCATTGAGTCTTCTTCTGTACAGTGTGTTGTCGACAAACTGGTACATACTTGACTGCCGGGCTACTCTTTCCGCTTCTTCTTGCTCTTCGGGAAGTTCTCCTGTCTGAAGGAAATGGACAATCTGCTGTGCCCATGCTGGAGCTTGCGGCTGAACAACAAGGACTAAAGGCACATATGCTGCTGCGGGAACATCCACTTCTATGGCGAGAACTTGCGACTCAGCCGGAGCTTGACGTTCCCCGGCAAGCTTGCCAGAGCAAAACTTGTCGGGAGCATCTGCTTCAATAGAACAAACCCTAGGGCTTGCCGGAGCAGACTGCTCCTCAGCACTCTTGGTGTTGATCTTGGGGACCTTCTTGGCGGCGGCCTCGGGGAGCTCTGCCGGAAAATAGTCACCGGAAATCAACTTCCTCTTTTTGCTCTGTCCAGTTGATGGTGTTACAGACGGTTGAGTTAGTTTGAGCACAAAGATCCCTGGTTCCACAGGTAACTTAAGTGCGGCACACTTCGACAGGCCATCGGCTATGTCGTTCTGAGCTCTTGGAACATGTTCCATCTGTAGGCCGTCAAAGTGCTCTTCTAACTTTCTCACTTCATGAACGTAAGCTTCCATCAATGGACTCTGATAACTCTTGTTCACTTGGCGGACGACAAGTTGCGAGTCACCCCTGACAATGAGCTTCTTGATCCCAAGGTCTGCTACGATCTTGAGGCCGGCAAGCAAACCTTCATACTCTGCGGTATTGTTCGTTGCTTGCTCCTTGGGAAAGTGCATCGGGACTACATACTTGAGGTGCTCTCCGGTGGGCGCAACAAGTAGCACGCCCGCACTGGCGCCTTGCAGCGAGAAGGCACCAACAAAGTACATCAGCCACTCTTTGCTTGCTTCCTTGACGGGGATGTTCGTTTCTAGAATTTCTTCATCTAGAGTTGGCGTCCACTCTGATATGAACTCTGCCAATGCTCTGCTCTGGGTAGTTGAAGTGCTCTCAAACTTGAGGCCAAAGCTTGACAGTTCCAGTGCCCACTCGACAATCCTGCCTGTTGCTTCTGGATTCTGTAGTATCCTCTTCAGCGGAAAACGAGTGACAACTGTGATCTCATGTGCTTGGAAGTAATGGCGCAGCTTTCTCGAGGCCATGAGAAGGCCGAAAAGCAATTTTTGCACACCAGAGTACCTTGACCTAGCCCCCTGTAAAAGGGAACTGACAAAGTAAACTGGGCGCTGCATCATTTCTTCTGTATCTGCTCATGCACCTGCGCAGATCCATCTTTGCCGGGACCAGAGCTTGTCGGTGAAGCCCCTTGCTTGCCGCTGGATGCATCTGCCGTGGTTGCTGGCTCATCATCCGCTTCCCTCTCCGCTACTAACGCAGCACTAACCACTTGATTTGTTGCCGCTATATACAGCAGCAACTTCTCTTGAGGCTTAGGTGCGACAAGTGTTGGAGTGGAGGACAGGTATCTCTTCAAGTCCTGCATTGCAGCCTCCGCTTCCAGAGTCCATTTCGTTGGACCTGCCTTTTTCAATATTTTGAAAAATGGCAGGGCGCGCTCAGCAGACTTAGAGATAAACCTGCTGAGAGCAGCCACGCAACCGGCAACTCTTCGTACATCCTTGACGCGCTTTGGTGCTTCAATCTGCTCAATGGCCTTGATCTTGTCGGGATTGGCTTCAATTCCCCGCTGAGACACAAAGAACCCGAGAAGCTTGCCGGAGGGGACTCCAAACACACACTTCTCGGGGTTAAGCTTGAGGTTGATCTTGCGCAGATTTGCAAAGGTTTCGTCTAAATCTTGAATCAGAGTTGCTTTGTCCTTGCTCTTGACCACTATTTCATCCATGTAGGCTTCCACATTTCTGTGCAACTATGGCTCAAAAGCGTCATGGACTACCCTTGCAAATGTTGAACCAGCATTCTTTAAACCGAAAGGCATCCGTACGAAACAGTATGTGCCACATGGAGTGATGAATGCGGTCTTCTCCTCATCCTCTTACGCCATGAAGATCGATGATATCCTGAATATGCGCCAAGAAATGAAAGCAAGTCACATCCGCCGTGGAGTCAACAATCTGGTCAATGCGCCGCAAGGAAATGGGTCTTTGGGACAAGCTTTATTAACATCGGTAAAGTCGATACAAAGCCTCCATTTCCGCTTGCCTTGCGCACGACTACGAGATTGGCCAACCACGAGGATGGAGCACTCCTCGACAAGGCCTGCTGCTTCCAATTTCTTGATTCCTTCGCGATGAATTCTTGGCGCCCACCGCTTGTTTCGACTTTCGCTTGAGGGCCGCGCGCGAGGACAAACGGCAAGATGGTGCTCGATTACTTTCACGGAACACCGGGATGTCGACGGCTGCCATGCAAACACGCCGACGTTACCGCCCGTGGGAAAGCAACGAAAGCGCTTCCTATTTAGGGTCGAGAGTGGCATTGATGGTGAAGGTACCACCAGTGCCGTCCTCCTTGGCGGACACCTTCTTGGTCTCTGGTGGAACTGCCATTGTCTTCTTACACTTGCCGGTGGAGCTCGATGGTGCGTCCTCGACGGTAGTGCAGCACTCCGAAGAGGTGCGCTTGCCGGAGTGGGCATCAGAGCTCTTACCAGACTTGGTCTTCTTCTTCCCCCCGGGAGCTTCAGCGGCAAGTGACTTGCGATCTGTTGCGGCTGCTGCTTCCCGGTAGATCTTGTCGGCGCAGATAAGAGCATCCTTCTTGTCGCCAGGGACAGAGATGACACTTATCGGGCCTGGCATCTTCAGTACGTTGTACGCATAGTGAGAGGCTGCCATGAATTTGGTGAGTGCTGGACGGCCGAGTATCCCATTGTAAGGCAATGGAAAGTCAGCAACATCGAAAGTGACCCTCTCAGTCCTGAAGTTCAACTCGCTGCCAAATGTTACCGGCAATGTAATCTTTCCCTTCGGCTTGCTCCTTCCCTGATTGATTCCTTGGAATGTGCCGGTCTCTTCGAGCTCGCTATCAGGGATCTGGAGTTTCTGGAGTACCGTGGAGGAGATCAGGTTCAAGCCGGCCCCGCCGTCAACTAGCATCTTAGTGACCTTGAGGTTGCGGATAGTTGGTGAAACCAACATTGGCAAGCACCTGACCGCAGTTATGCGATCAGGGTGGTCCTCAATATCAAAGATGATAGGTGTGCTGGACCATTTCAGTGGCTTGCGTGACTCGACGGGTGGTTCTGCCGCATTGACTTCCCGCACCCACTGCTTGAGCTGGCGGTGTGAAGTATGCAGAGAAGCACCGCCGTCAACGCACAAGACCTCTATGGCTTTCTGGAACTCCTGCTCATCGGCCTCGTCATCATCAATATCTTCATCCTCATCGTCATCTTCATCCTTGTCGCGGCCGCGGGGAGGTGTGTCTCCTTGCCGCTGCTTGGCCTTGCCGCGGTGTCCTCCCCGGCCGGGACGTTTCTTGCCGGATCCTCCAGTACCTTCTTGGGCCTTCTCCTTGTCGCGTCGCTCGTTCTCAGCCTTTTGCTGCTCGACAAGCTGCTCGACCTTCTTGCAGCTCTGGAGATCATGGCCCTTGGTGCGGTGGATCTTGCAGTACTGCTTGTTGGTGCCGTCCTGCTTGTCGGCGACCGCCACGGCCTCACCGGAGCTACTAGCTTTGGCTTTCTCGGCGCCACCTCCGTTGCCAGACTGCTCAACAACTAGCACGTCTTTGCCTTTCTTCTTCCTGTTGTTCCGCCGCCGGTTTCTCTTTGCCGGGGTAGCATCCTCGCTGTCAGATCCTCCTGCTTCTGCATTCTCTCCGAGGAGTCTCCTACCTTCCTCAGCACGTGCACACTTGTCGGCCAAGGCATATAGCTCACTGACGTCTCTGATCTTGCACATCGCCATCTCCTCCCGCATCCTGCGGTTACGCACGTTTTGATGGAACGCGATGATGACCGTGGCAGGGTGGACATCTGGGATGTTGTGCTGTACACAGCTGAATCTCTGAGTGTACTTGCGCAGGGACTCTCCTTTCTTCTGGACGAGTATATGAAGGTCGCTCTCTTGGCCATGAGGTTTGTGGCCGCCTGTAAAGGCGCCGACAAACTGATGGCACAAGTCTGCCCATGAGGATATGGAGTTGTCCGGCAAGTGCATGAGCCAGGATCTGACATTGGGCTTGAGCACAAGCGGGAAGTAGTTGGCAAGGATCTTGTCGTCCCTTCCCCCGGCAGCTTGCACCGCGATGGTGTAGATGCTGAGGAACTCCGACGGATGCGTCTTGCCGTCGTACTTATCTGGTACGTCTGGCTTGAAATTCTTCGTGCTGGGCCACTGGACCTGCCGCAGCTCACGAGTGAACGCAGGGCAACCTACCGCGTACGGCAAGTCGCCTGGTTCCCCTGGCGCATGCATGTCGACAGTGGGCCCAGCGCGCTGGTCCGATTGACGCCGCGCTTCTCTTCGGCGCTCGATGCGAGTACGAGTGTCTTCTTGCTGTCGTTCGTGAAGAACTTGGCGCTGATCGCGACGAGCTCGTGGATCTGATGACGCGGTGGAGTCAGTGTCGAGGTTGACCCGGCGAGTCGGCGATCTTGGCCTTCGGGGTGGAGAGTGCACGGTGGTTGCACCCCCACCGGTCTTGTCGCCATCGGCTCGTGTCTAGCAATCTCGCCGCGGCTGCGATGTACCCGGCTGCCGTGGAGTGTCGCCGTTGGCGAAGCCGATGAGACTCTGAATGGTGGCCCTCCATTCGTCGATCTTGTCCGCCATTGGCGGGTAATCCAGGAGCAGTTGAGCTCGCGCTAAAGCTTCTGCTGGAGTGGTGGGTGGCATTGGTGAACGGTGCGAGGAGCGGGATATGCTCGGACTTCTAACTATGTTAGAAGGAGCAGTATCCCGTCCAGGCGACCGTGCATGCTGGTCTTGAGCACCCCGAGATCCACTAGCTCGATCTTGGTCCAACGAACGTAAGGTACCGCGAGTACCATGACACTGTCGGTCCTGCGCCTCCTGGGACGGGCGCGGCGCATGTACGGACGCCGAGGTCTACGGGGCCTTGTCCTTGGACCTGGCAGCACCATGAGCTCCCTCGTCGACGCCCGTTCTTCCGCCGGCGTCTACCCCACCACCCGTTTGCTCCGGTGGTGGTGGGATCGACGTGGACGGAGCAGCCACCTCTGAAGCCTTCTCCTTCGGTGGCATGTCGATGAAGAAGATGAAGATGTAGCTCGTGTGAACGCCAGATCAGGTTCACACAACCTCGACGCCCCCTACCTGGCGCCCCAAAGATGTCGGGGAAGCTGACCCACGGACACCTATGGGGCCGGCGGACCGGGCCCCTTTCGGTTCGGCGGGGAGCGGAGATCGCGCGAAGAGCAAATCGAGGCGAAGCACACGAGCGATTTTACCTAGCTTCGGAGCTCTCCGGAGAGATAATACTCCTACTGCTGCTTGTCTGATTGTATTGAGTTCTTGCTCGGGAGCGCTGAGTGCTACAGTACACACTAGCTGCTAACGAGACCGAGCCTGAGTGTTTTCTGGTTTCCAACCCCCCTCTACATTGCGCATGGGCCTCCTTTTATATGCTCAAGGGGTCACCGACAGGTGGCAACGTAGACAAGGGCAAAAATGGAAAAGAGTTGCGGTTGGTACAACTACTTGTACAGTGTATCATACCTAACCCTGACGGCAGGGGACAAAGGCATTAAATGCCCATCTGTGTCACCCAAACAGTGCAACAAAGGGACCGTCAGGGGCGCCACCACTTGCCACGATGGCAATCTTGTCAGCGCCGCTTGCCACCTCGCATCGCTGGCTGCACAGCCTCTTGCCACGCTACCGGGACGGCCCTGGCGACACGCTGGTGGATGTCTTTGGAGCGCTGGTGCAGTGGTAGCTTGCGCGCGCAGCGCCTTGCCGCGGTCGTTGTCTTGTCGCGTCCGGAAGCTTGTCGCTCATCGGGCCTTGCCGGGATGCATGGCGCGTCATGGCAAGTTCCTTGAAATGCCTTGGCTGGCCTTCCCGGCAAGCTCCTCTTGCCGGGGTCTTGTCTCCTTGGCTTAAACACTTTGTTCTTGAATGGCTCCAAAGGAACCACGGAGGACCTTGGCGGTCACTCGGCAAGCCTTGCCGCGGGATGCTGCGACTGCCCGTGCACAAGTTCGGGATACTAGGGTACCCCTACTCTAGTACACCGACAGTCTCCAACGTATCTATAATTTATGAAGCATTCATGCTATTATAATATTTGTTTTGGATGTTTATGGGCTTTATTATACACTTTTATATTACTTTCGGAACTAACCTATTAACCGGAGGCCCAGCCCAAATTATTGTTTTCTTGCCTATTTCAGTGCTTCGAAGAAAAGGAATATCAAACGGAGTCCAAACGGAATGAAACCTTAGGGAGAGTTATTTTTGGAACGGAAGCAATCCATGGGACTTGGAGTGCATGTAAGGGAAGCAATGAGGAAGACACAAGGCAGGGAGGTGCGCCCTCCCCCCTGGGCACACCCCCACCCTTGTGGGCCCCTCGTGGCTCCCCTGACCGACTTCTTTCGCCTATATATCTCCATATACCCTAAAACATCGAGGAGCACAATAGATCGGGAGTTCCGCCGCCGCAAGCCTCTGTAGCCACCAAAAACCTATCGGGAGCCCGTTCCGGCACCCTGCCAGAGAGGGGGTCCCTCACTGGTGGCCATCTTCATCATCCCGGCGCTCTCCATGACAAGGAGGGAGTAGTTCACCCTCGGGGCTAAGGGTATGTACCAGTAGCTATGTGTTTGATCTCCCTCTCTCTCTCTCGTGTTCTTGAGGTATATGATCTTGATGTATCGTGAGCTTTGCTATTATAGTTGGATCTTATGATGTTTCTCCTCCTCTACTCTCTTGTAATGGATTGAGTTTTCCCTTTTAAGTTGTGTTGTCGGATTGAGTATTTAAGGATTTGAGAACACTTGATGTCTGTCTTGTCGTGCTTATCTGTGGTGACAATGGGATATTCACGTGATCTACTTGATGTATGTTTTGGTGATCAACTTGCGGGTTCAATGAACTTATGCATAGGGGTTGGCACGTTTTGAATGCTCTTGACTCTCCGGTAGAAACTTTGGGGCACTCTTTGAAGTTCTTTGTGTTGGTTGAATAGATGAATCTGAGATTGTGTGATGCATATCGTATAATCATACCCAGGGACACTTGAGGTGACATTGGAGTATCTAGGTGACATTAGGGTTTTGGTTTATTTGTGTCTTAAGGTGTTATTCTAGTACGAACTCTATGATAGATTGAACGGAAAGAATAGCTTCATGTTATTTTACTACGGACTCTTGAATAGATCAATCAGAAAGAATAACTTTGAGGTGGTTTCGTAGCCTACAATAATCTCTTCGTTTGTTCTCCGCTATTAGTGACTTTGGAGTGACTCTTTGTTGCATGTTGAGGGATAGTTATATGATCCAATTATGTTATTATTGTTGAGAGAACTTGCACTAGTGAAAGTATGGACCTTAGGCCTTGTTTCCTAGCATTGCAATACCGTTTACGCTCACTTTTACCACTTGTTACCTTGCTGTTTTTATAATTTCAGATTACAAATACCTTTATCTACTATCCATATTGCACTTGTATCACCATCTCTTCGCCGAACTAGTGCACCTATACAATTTACCATTGTATTGGGTGTGTTGGGGACACAAGAGACTCTGTGTTATTTGGTTGCAGGGTTGTTTGAGAGAGACCATCTTCATCCTACGCCTCTCACGGATTGATTAACCTTAGGTCATCCACTTGAGGGAAATTTGCTACTGTCCTACGAACCTCTGCACTTGGAGGCCCAACAACGTCTACAAGAAGAAGGTTGTGTAGTAGACATCAAGCTCTTTTCTGGCGCCGTTGCTGGGGAGGTGAGTGCTTGAAGGTATATCTTTTGATCTTGCAATCGAATCTTTTTGTTTCTTGTTTTATCACTAGTTTAGTTTATAAAAGAAAATTTCAAAAAAATGGAATTGAGTTTGTCTCATACGCTTCATCTTTTTAATATCTTTCGTAAGTATGATGAAAAGGAAAATTGTGCTCAAGTGCTAGAAGAAGAAGTCTACAAAATGTTTGGTACTAAATATTTGAATGAGGAGCATGATTGCAATGTTGTTAGTATGAACTCTTTGAATATCCATAGTACTAATGATGATTGCACTAGTTATGATGAAAATGTCTCCTATAAGCATGCCAATTTTTGTGGAGTGTATTGGATTTGCAAGTACACACCAAATAGGGAAGATAGATATTGCAAGAGGCATAAGCATTTAGAAATGAAATGGTTGCAAGAAAGGCTAAATGTGAGTGCTGAAAATTTAAATTTCCTTTGCCGTACTTGTGAACTTTGCAATGAACGTGGTCCTTTACATCTCCGATGCAAATTGTTTCATGATCGAATCGTGTCCAAGAATTGTGATGATTTGATTTCCCTTGCACATCATAATGAACTTAGTTTGCTTTTGGGTTATGAAGAAATGAAATGTTTAACTAAGAATATTCCAGAATTTTCCCTTAAGAAATTCCTTGATATTGTTCTAGAGAAGGTTTATATGTATTGTGCGGTGAATTGCATTGAAAATCCTTATATTGCCAATTACATAAAGAAAAGAAAGAAAATAGAATATGAAGAGAACACTAATGAAAGGGAATAGACTTCCAAATATCCTCCTATTATTTCTTATGATGAATCAGGTAACGAGGAGGAGCTTTCTATTCAACCAATCTCATCAATAAGGAGCTCAGAGAAGAAGGTTGAACCCACACATAATGTGAAGAAGAAAAAGAAAAGACGGAGAAGCAAAGGTAGAAAGGTATCTCTCCCAAATGATGTTGCTCCTACTACTCATTGTGATGATGATAATTGCTATACTATTGGTGCTATCCATACTATTAATGACGAGATTGATTATGCTTATGATATGAGAGGCCCAAGCTTGGGGAAGCTATGTTTGATGAGGATGACATATTTGAGAATATATATGCTGCAATTAATGTTTGTCCCAAGCTTGGGGATGCTATGTTTAATGAAGATGATATTTTTAACCTCCCAAGTTTTGATATGCAAATTTGTTATGATGATAGCATGCCTCCTACTTATGATGATTATATTGATGAAAGTGGGTTTGGAAGAGTGTCAAATATAGGAAGTAGTGATCCCACTATTTTTAGGATGTTGAATCTTATTGTGATGAGTATGAAAGTGGATTTGGAGAGGTCATGACTTTATTTAGTGATGATTCCACTATCTTGGAAGAGGTTTCAATCGATTATGATGAGAACAAGGTTGCTGCTTATGATGATTATTGTGATGAAACTTATGCTATAAAAAGTAGTGATGATTAACTTGTCATGATTATGATTACCCTTTTTCTGAACATTACTCTTTTAATGTGGAAACAATTTATAGTATTCGAGTCTCTTATGATACTCCCACTATTCTGAATGAGAAGAATTTTGCTTATGTGGAGAGTAGTAAATTTTCTATGCAAGTAGATCATGAAAAGCATGCTTTAGGTGATGGTTATATTGTTGAATTCATTCATGATGCTACTGAAAATTATTATGAGGGAGGAACATATGCTTGTAGGAATTGCAATAATATCAAGTTTCCTCTCTATGTGCTTAGAATCTTGAAGTAATGCTTGTTTTGCCTTCCTATGCTAGTTGATTATTGTTATCATAAGTTGTTTTCTCACAAAATCCCTATGAATAGGAAGTGGATTAGACTTAAATGTGCGAAGCTTACCTTAAACCTTACCGCCGCCATTGAGACAAGGCGAGCGGTGAGGGAACCCTAGAGAATGGTAGGGAAGCGACGTCACGCTAACCAACCTTGTCTTGCAGTGGGAGAACGAATACTCTGGTGGCTTCGGCTGGCGCTGCATCCTCATGAAAGGCACACTATACTTGATCAATTTGTCATCCTTCGGATGCTCGACCCTCGATCTGCACCCCCACCACCTCCGCCTGACTTTTCTCTTGGGATAATTTGTCTGCTCCATTACCCAGAGAAGATACTCGATGAATTCAAAGGACTGTGGAATGACTGCCGCCGGGAAGTACATCGCCGCCCTCATCACCTCTGTCTTGCTCTTTCTCATACATTCCCACATGGCACTCATTGTCCCTGAAATCTCCCATTCATTCTCAAACCAAGTAAGGATCTCCTTCAACCTAGCTAACTTCGCTTGGTCGCTGCTGGTGCTCTCCATGATTTGCTTCTGCATCCTCTCCATCGATGTGCTTCTGAGAGGTGCGGTGCTGGCTTTGGAAGAGGAGAGGAGAGATGATTGTCTAGCAATGGAGAAGAGGGATGGGCTATATGGCGGTTTTGCAATGGAGAAGATGGAGAGGCGAGACGATTGATTTGGAATGGAGAAATGGAGAGGAGAGGGGGTGGTTTTGTAATGGAGAAGAGGGAGAGGAGCGTGTGGCTGCGATTTAGGATTGGACGAGAGAGGTGGCGCACTGTGACTGGGTCAAATCAAAATCAATTTACCCTTCAATTAATAGATCCCATATTAACTAGTTCCCTTGTATCCCGGGTCATATTTTGACCATGATTTTAACGAATAAAATATATTTTATACGTTGAAAATTGATATAATTGGAAAGTACATTCAGATACGAATCCAACTATATGATTTTTGATGACATGCATTCACATTTTGCTTGTCAAATACAATACATGGTCAAACCTTGACCCAGAATACGCAAAACAAAATAAATACTTCCAAGACCACCGTCGCTCCTCCCCTCTTCCATTTCAAAACTACCACCGCTCCTCTCCTGTTCCATTTCAAAACCACTACTGCTCCTCTCCCGTACCATTTCAAAACCACTCCTGCTCCTCTCCTGTTCCAATCCAAAACCACCGCCGCTCCTCATGCATTCAAAAACCACTGCCTGTGAGTGAAGATGTTGTGGAGAAGTAGATCGATGAAGGAGTACAACCAATATGTGAGGATCACAGATGGTGACCCTGTGAAGCTAGCCAGGATGTTGGAGATACAGTCTTTGTTTGACAACTCGGAGCAAGTAGGGATGATGGTGACGGTGATGGCCAAATATCTAGAACAGAGTGAAAAGGCAGAGATACTCACGGAGGAGTCGCGTGGGAGTGCATAGAGCTGCTCCTCTAGGCCACGGAGCAAATAGATTCACTGAATCCGATCGTGAGGCGGTGCTGGTGGGAGTATTGATCCAAGATGGAGCATCCACTAGAGATTGAAGGATCAAGCATCTACACGGTGTCGTTTGTGAGGGTGACGTGGCAGAGCGAGCTGGTGGAGTCTTCGTCGACCGTACCCCACTACAACATGACAAAATTAGTTAGCGTGACTACGCTTCCCTGCCATCCTCTCCCTCTCGTTCACCTTGTCTCACGGGGCAGCTGTCTGCCGCCGAGGAATAGGCGGGGACTGCCCCCCCCCCAATACTCTGAGGAGGAGCTTAGGATTGTCAGTATTTGCAGGTTGTCAATTGTGTTTTGTGTTGTGTATTTTGAGAGTCCTTTCAGATATGAATGTCTTTTGAATTTCAGATTTGCAGTATTGAGCATATGAAGTATTTTTTGAATTCTAGAGATGTATTTTTAGCACTTTAAAAAATGTAGTTTCATATAAAAGTGTAGACAATGTGATTCTCAGAGAAGAAACTGCAAGTTTTAGTTTCAGATAAGAAACTACAAGTTTCAGAGGCAGCGTATTTATATTAACACGCCCTTTTCAAACAGGGATAACGTATTGTTGGAAGTTTTATTCATGTCCGAAAATGGAACTACTAGCCAATTAACATCATGTTGATCAGCATTCATGCATATAACATCTTCCTATGATGCACATTCAAAGAGATATGCTATTTCCAAAATGCCGACACAATTTTGAGTGTGCGAAAAACAGAGAAAACGAGGGACTAAGTTTTCGCAAGTGTTGGAGGTGGTGTGCGTAGATGACAATGGGGACCCACATGTCAGTAATGGCAGAGGAAAAATTTTTGGGATATTTTCACTACAGCAGGTGGAATTGAACCCGGGCAGAGCAACTATTGGGGTGTGGAACTTGGCCACTGGGCTACTTGAGTACTTCCGCTAGAAAGTAGGCACAACTTCTACCACTACTGTAGCACGTCTTCCCCGGCTCCGGGGCATTCTCATCCGGGGCCTGGACGTCATTCTCCGCCTTTGTGCGCTCGCCGCGGTGCCGATGTCTTCCATTGTGAACATGCTCAACAAACGAGAGGAATTTGGAAATGACTGTACGTGGAGAGGTGGACAGTCGGGACCCACCAGGTCCATGACCGTACTCAAGCAAGTGCCTCATTGAAAAAATGCTTCCTCCTAATGCTATACTGATATTGGGGCCCATGGGTTTTTCATTGTAGTTACTAAAGGAGATAAATTTACAGCAAAGCCAGACATCGGGGAGCTGCCAGGTATCATTTATTATCAGTGGGCCAACAAGTATCAGTTGGGTTGTGGGCTGCCCAGTCTAGGCTTTCTTTTTTTAATGTGCAGCCCATGACATGACAGTTTGTATTTTTTTTAGAGCCATCATGTATCGACCAGCCTATGGGCCTCCCATCCTAAGTTTTATTTTTTCTTAAATATCCGCAGCCAAACTTATGTATTTCTTTGAAGAAAATGCAGAACTTTGTTGTGTTTTCTATATAAGAATAGGAATGCCAGATCCAACTTATGTTTCTCTTCTAAATATATTATATATATTTATATTATTTTAGATGTTATTATATATTACTGTTATTATCATCATATATTTAGAAGATACTTACACATATAAGAAAAAATATCCCACACCTTATTAACTTTTAAAAATATTTTTTAACAATAAAATCCTTTTTTTACTTTAAGGCAACGGAAATCCTGGTGATTGTGTACAAAAACTTTGTAAGATTTAATGACCAATGTAATAATAAAGCGCTTCTTATTTAAATATATTTATAACAAGATGTTCAGCCCCTGTTTATTTTTTGATAACATTGCTGCACCCAACCCAACATTATAATTAGAACCAGCCCAGCAAAATCGTGTGTTTCGAGAAAGTGCAAATGAGATGTAATTTTTTAGAAAAAAATAAATGGGTCACATGGACGCTACATTATTTGTTCACCCAGCCTAGCAATTCCGTGTATTTCAAGAAAGCAAAAATAGGTTGTAGTTTTTTAGAAAGTAAATAAATAGGCCGCATGGACGCTACATTATTTGTTCACCCAACCCAGCTAATGGACTGTAAATTCTAAAAAAATGGTTGAATATGTGCCACATTCTTGTAGGCTAAAATGTGGGCCAATAGGTTGAAGCCAACGCAAGGAGTTGTCATCTTAGTCAACAAATGTTTCTGACATTGATAGCCGATGGATTTACATCCCGGCCGGCATCCATCTTCAATCTCTCGTCTTCTTCCTCCAGCATCGTCGGGACCACCTGCTCTCACCTCCCGCTGCTAGCAGCTCTGCTTAGCAAGCTTCGCTATGAAGTGCTACCCCACCGCCAGCCAGGCCATCCATCCACCCCTCCACACCTCATGTTATTCTCCACCGCATGCAGAACCACGCCGCACCATAACCAGTTAACCCTCGTACACCTCTCCGTCTACGACTCAACTGCCGCCTCTTCCCATCTCCGGCTTGTTGTCGTCCGGGGCCTTGTCGTCATCCAATGCCTTGATGCGCTTGGCGCAGCATGGTCAATGTGGTCAATAAATGAGAGTCATCGGAAGAGGACTGTACGTGGAGACACTGACAGTGGGGACGCACTAGGTCCATGGACGCATGCATGCAACCGCTTCCTTATTACGCAAAAAAAATTATTCCTCCCCCTGAAAGCTGGGACCCACCATGTATATATTCGCACAAAAGGAACTGCCTCCTTATTCCTGCCCCTAAACCTGGGACCCACCAACAACATCTGTGCACGTGGAATTGCCTCCTTATTACGGGCCAAAAAATGATTCCGCCCCTAAAAGCTGGCACCCGCCAGCTATATATTCGCACACAAGGAAGTGCCTCCTTGTCCTCCTGACTGTTGGGACCCACCCGGTTGGAGCATACGTAGTGTTATCTGTCTGGTCGCAAACTTGTACGTACATAGCGGTCGATAGGTCTTTCTGTAGCGATGAACCGTTGTCGAGTAAGGAGCGGCACGTGTTGTAGTAGAACCGTCGACGTAGCATGTCACTCACTCCCGTCTATATCGTATACACGTACGTACAGTCACGTTGCAAGAAAGTAAATATGACTACATATGTACAAATGGGCGGGGTCTCAAACGCATACTAGCGCATACGTACCGCCAAGGATCGTGTATATGGAGAGGCAACGGACAGCAGCAATGGGGTCCTATTCATCGGCAGCCAACTAGCTAGGTCGGAACGGAGGAAACAACACCATGTTCACCAGGTGCCAAGTGACTGGGTCAGAACGCGTCCAGTTCATCTGGAGTGAAGCCATTGGGTCGATACGAGTCATGTTCATCGGGAGCCAACCGGCTTGCACAGAACAGCCGAAACGGGGCATGTCGTACCGCAAAAGGAAGGAAAACGGCCTTCTGTGCGACCGCGTATGGTCGAAATAGGATCCTATTCGTCGGGAAGGGTCTGGCGTACCACAAAACGGAGGAAACAGACTTCTGTTTGAGTCCCTACGGGTAAAACGAGATCCTGTTGATCGAGAGGGGTGTGGTGTACCGCGAAATGGAGGAAACAGACTTCTATTGGAGCGCCTATGGTCAAAACGGGGTCCTGTTCATCGAGAAGTGTGTGGCGTATCGCAAAACAGGACTCCACAGGCTACTGTTCATCCACCGTCTACTGCCTCGCTCCAACCTCCACGGGCTACTGTTCATCCACTGTCGACTTCCTCCAGCCTCGACCTGCTACTATTCATCCACCATGACTCCCTCCTGCCTCCACCAGCTACTGTTCATCCACGGGCTATTGTTCATCCAGCCTCCGCCGGTTACTGTTCAACCAGCCCTCCATGCAGCCCAAAGAATGTCATGCAGGTGCGTCCCCGGCCCGCCCGCGACGAAAATCCATTTTCTGTCATGATTTTTTGTCATAGAAGTAGGAGCCCACCACATCTATGATGATACGTGTTTTTGTCACAATTATCGTCATAGAAGTGTCATAACCATGACAGACAAAATTGTTCGGGCCATAATGTCATGGATGTGTCTTTTTTTGTAGTGGTGGCTAAATCATTTAATGTTGTGAGATGTGCCACAACACTTTTAGTTTCATATGCCTAGCTAAAAGGCTTTAAAGAAAAGTGCTTGTTGGGAGACAACCCAATTTTTGTTTTGTTCTTTGCTTTTTGTTCCTGCTTTGCAATAAATAATTCATCTAGCCTCTCATTAGATGTGGTTTTGTGTTTTAATTAGTGTTCGTGCCAAGTAAGACCTTTGGGATAGCTTACGGTGATAGATGTTTTGATCCTGCTGAAAAACAGAAACTTTTGCGCCCAGTAAATAATTTCCTGGATTTTATTGAAACGTGCTTTTGATCTAATTCGTTTTGCTCTGGATTGGTACATAAATTTCCTAGGTTTTCCTACTATTTCAGAATTTTTGGAGTTACAAAAGTATTCGAGAGTTACAGATTGCTACAAACTGTTCTATTTTTGACAGATTATGTTTTCTATGTGTTGTTTGCTTATTTTGATGAATCTATGGGTATTATCGGGGGGTATGAACCATGGAAAAGTTCGAAGGCAGTAGATATTACACCAATATAAATAAAGAATGAGTTCACAACTGTACCATAAAGTGGTGATTTATTTTCTTATACTAACGAAGCTTATGAGATTTTTTTGTTGAGTTTTGTGTTGTGAAGTTTTTAAGTTTTGGGTAAGGATTTGATGGACTCTGGAATAAGGAGTGGCAAGAGCCGAAGATTGGGGATGCCCAAGGAACCCCAAGGTAGTATTCAAGGACAACCAAGAGCCTATGCTTGGGGATGCCCCGAAAGGCATCCCCTCTTTCATCTTCTTCTATCGGTAACTTTACTTGAGGCTATATTTTTATTCATTGCATGATATGTGTTTTGCTTGAAGCGTCTTGTATGATTTGAGTCTTTGCTTTCTAGTTTGCCACAATCATCCTTGCTGTACACACCTTTTGAGAGGGACAGACGTGAATCGTGATTTATTAGAATACTCTATGTGCTTCACTTATATCTTTTGAGATAGGCATTTTTGGTCTAGTGCTTCACTTATATCTTTTTAGAGCACAACGCTGGTTTTATTTTATAGAAATTGTTGAACTCTGTTGCTTCACTTATATTATTTTGAGAGTCTCTAAACAGCCTGGTAATTTGTTTTGGTTATAAATTTAGTCCTAATATGATAGGCATCCAAGAGGGATATAATAAAAACTTTCATATAAAGTGCATTGAATACTATGAGAAGTTTGATTCTTTATGATTGTTTTGAGATATGAAGATGGTGATATTAGATTCATGTTAGTGAGTAATTGTTAATTTGAGAAATACTTGTGTTAAAGTTTGTGATTCCTGTAGCATGCACATATGGTGAACCATTATGTGATTAAGTCGGAGCATGATTTATCTTTTGATTGTCTTTCTTATGAGTGGCGGTCGGGGACGAGGGATGGTCTTTTCCTACTAATATATCCCCCTAGGAGCATGGGCGTAGTACTTTGTTTCGATAACTAATAGATTTTTGCAATAAGTATGTGAGTTCTTTATGACTAATGTTGAGTCAATGTATTATACACACTCTCACCCTTCCACCATTGCTAGCCTCTCTTGTGTCGCGCAACTTTCGTCGGTACCATACACCCACCATATACCTTCCTCAGAACAACCACCATACCTACCTATTATGGCATTTCCATAGCCATTCTGAGATATATTGCCATGCAACTTTCCACCGTTCCGTTTATTATGACACGCTTCATCATTGTCATATTTCTTTGCGTGATCATGTAGTTGACATCGTATTTGTGGCAAAGCCACCTTTCATAATTTTGTCATACATGTCACTCTTGATTCATTGCACATCCCGGTACACCACCGGAGGAATTCATATAGAGTCATATTTTGTGCTAAGTATCAAGTTGTAATTCTTGAGTTGTAAGTAAATAAAAGTGTGATGATCTTCATTATTAGAACATTGTCCCAGTGAGGAAAGGATCATGGAGACTATTATTCCCCCACAAGTCGGGATGAGACTCCAGACGAAAAATAAATAAAAAACAAACAAAGAGGCCGAAAAAATGAGTAAGGCCCAAATAAAAAAATAAGAGCAAAAGAGAGAAGGGGCAATATTACTATCCTTTCTCCACAGTTGTGCTTCAAAGTAGCACCATGATCTTCATGATAGAGAGTCTCCTATGACATCACTTTCATATACTAGTGGGAATTTTTCATTATAGAACTTGGCTTGTATATTCCAATGATGGCCTTCCTTAAATTGCCCTAGGTATTTGTGAGGAAGCGAGTTGGATGCACACCCACTTAGTTTTCTTTTGAGATTTCATAAACTTATAGCTCTAGTGCGTCCGTTGCATGGCAATCCCTACTCACTCACATTGATATCTGTTGATGGGCATCTCCATAGCCCGTTGATACGCCTATTTGATGTGAAATTATCTCCCCCTTTTTGTCTTCTCCACAACCACTATATTCTATTCCACCTATAGTGCTATGTCCATGGCTCACGCTCATGTATTGCGTGGAAGTTGAAAAAGTTTGAGAACATCAAAAGAATGAAACAATCTTGGCTTGTCATCATGGTTGTGCATGATTTAAATATTTTGTGTGGTGAATATGGAGTATAGCCAGACTTTATTATTTTGTAGGGATAAGCTTTCTTTTCCATGTTATTTGACATTATTGCCTTCTTAGTATGCTTGAAATATTATTGTTTTTATGTCAATATTAAACTTTTGTTTTGAATCTTATGGATCTGAACATTCATGGCACAAAAAGAAAAATTACATGGATAAATATGTTAGGTAGCACTCCACATCAAAAATTATGTTTTTATCATTTACCTACTCGAGGATGAGCGGGAATTAAGCTTGGGATACTTGACACGTCTCCAATGTATCTATAATTTTTTATTGTTCCATGCTATTATATTATCTATTTTGGATGTTTTATATGAATTAATAGGCTATTTTATATTATTTTTGGGAAACCTAGAGCCTAGTGCCAGTTCCTGCTTTTTCCCTGTTTTTGAGTTTCGCAGAAAAGGAATACCAAAAGGATTCCAACCGGAATAAAACCTTTGCGATGATTTTACTTGGACCTGAAGATAACCAGGAGACTTGGAGATGAAGTCGGAGGATCCACGAGGCGGCCACTAGTATGGAGGGCGCGCCTAGGGGGTAGGGTGCACCCCCATCCTTGTGGGCCCCTCATGCACTTCCTGACCTAATTCTTTCGCCTATATATTCCCATATATTCCCAAACCAACAAAGGCATCCATGAAACACTTTCTTACTGCCGCAACCTTCTGTACCCGTGAGGTCCCACCTAGGGGCCTTTTCAGGCATCCTACTGGAGGGGGATTCTATCATGGAGGGCTTCTACATCAACACCATTTCCCTTCCAATAAATCGTGAGTAGTTTACCTCAGACCTACGGGTCCATAGCTAGTAGCTAGATGGCTTCTTCTCTCGCCTTGATTCTCAATACCATGTTCTCCTCGATGTTCTTGGAGATCTATTCGATGTAATACTTTTTTGCGGTGTGTTTGCCGAGATCCCATGAATTGTGGATTTATGATCTGCTTATCGATGAATATTATTTGAATCTTCTCTGAATTCTTATAAGCATGATTTGATATCTTTGTAATTCTCTTCAAACTATCGGTTTGGTTTGGCCAACTAGATTGGTTTTTCTTGCAATGGGAGAAGTGCTTAGCTTTGGGTTCAATCTTGTGGTGTCCTTTACCAGTGACAGTAGGGGCAGCAAGGCACGTATTGTATTGTTGCCATCGAGGATAAAAAGATGGGGTTTTCATCATATTGCTTGAGTTAATTCCTCTACATCATGTCATATTACTTAATGCGTTACTCCATTCTTTATGAACTTAATACTCTAGATGCATGCTAGACAGCGGTCGATGTGTGGAGTAATAGTAGTAGATACAAAGTCGTGTCGGTCTTCCTAACACGGATGTGATGCCTATATTCATGATCATTACCTTAGATATCATCATAACTTTGCGCTTTTCTATCAATTGCTCGGCAGTAATATGTTCACCCACCATATTATTTGCTATCTTGAGAGAAGCCACTAGTGAAAGCTATGGCCCCCGGGTCTATTTTCCATCATATAAGTTTCTGATCTACAATTTTAGTTTCCGATCTACTATTCTTGCAATCTTTTACTTTCCGATCTATAAACCAAAAATACCAAAAATATTTATTGTATCGTTTATCTATCTCTATCAGATCTCACTTTTGTAAGTAACTGTGAAGGGATTGACAACCCCTTTTATCATGTTGGGTGCAAGTTTGTTTGATTGTTTGTGCAGGTATTTGGTGATTTGTGTGTTGTCTCCTACTGGATTGATACCTTGGTTCTCAAACTGAGGGAAATACTTATCTCTACTTTGTTGCATCACCCTTTCCTCTTCAAGGAAAAACCAACGCAAGCTCAAGAAGTAGCAAGAAGAATTTCTGGCGCCGTTGCCGGGGATATCTACACCAAGTCAAGACATACCAAGTATCCATCATAAACTCTCATCTCTTGCATTACATTATTCGCCATTTGCCTCTCGTTTTCCTCTCCCCCACTTCTAAAACAATGTGCGAAAAGATTTGCCATTTTCTTCGCCCTTCTTCCGTTCGTCTTTTCGTTTGCCTTTATGTCTTACTTGGTTTGGTTGCTCGTTCACTTGGTATAATTGTGTGTTTTTTGAAAATCAGAAACCAAAAATTTTATGGATCCTCGTCCACTTGCTAATCTTTTTAAGAGATTCAATTATGATGAACCAATTGCTAGTGAGTTGAGTGCACTAGATTGTCTTTATGAGGTTTTGCTTGAAATTCGTGAATCTGAATATTGTGATGAAGTGTTGAAAGAAGGAAATTATAAAGTGATTCATGATAGTGCCTTGAATAAAAAGCATGATTGCAATGATGTTATTATAAATTCCATTAATGTCAATTGTCTTAATGTTATGCAAAACCCTAAGCTTAGGGATGCTAGTTTTATTATGTCCACTATTTGTTGCAATGATCATGATTGGGGTGATTCTTCTTATAATCTTGAAAAAAAATAAGCCCCATGATGAATACGAGGTTGATAATAATGTTTGTAATAATATTGAAAGTGGGTTCGGAAGAGTGTCAACTTTAGATCCCACATATTTGGAGAATGTTCAATCTCCACTGGACCCCACCTGCCTCTTTGCCGCCCACTAGCAAACGGCAAAGAAATGGCTGATGGAAACTAGGCTCTTTGCTGTTAGCCAAGTCTTTGCCGTCCATTTTTTGTAAGCAGACGGGAAAGGCCTTCTTTGCCATTCCGCTAGATGACGGCAAACAGCTAACTGATGGCAAATTCTTTGTTTCCAGTAGTGCCAGCACATAGTAACCTAGTTCCAGTTGACACAGCACCATCTCCACCACAAAGTTCCCAAACATGAGTAGTTAATAAGGCAGCTCCATTGCCCAAAGCGCCAGTACTACCACGGCGAACCACAACTCCACCAGTCAGTACACCTATTCCTGTGGACGAAGCACAACCAACCATTCATAGTTTAGCATCTATCACATTGGATGTTGTGAAATTCTATGTGCGTATCTTCCCATCATGGAAATATTATACTGAAGATGAAGGAAAAATCCATTTGCAGGTGTTCGTCCAGGAGTTATGTGTAAGTAATGTTATTCATGGCAATTACTTTGCTTTGTCCCATACATTCTACCTCCATGTCGGTTATAATACAGCAAATGTTCCCATCTTCGCTATAGAGAAGGACCGATTTGGAAAGTCGGCATGAGGTAACATGTGCTAATACCTCTGCTATCTTCAAGAATGCTTTGTGTCTGTATCGGAATTACCTGAAGAAAATGTACTTCACTGGCAAGCAAACTCATCAAATTCCCTTACTTTCTCCTGAGACATATTTACGGTATGATGACTAGGAACGTCTTGTTCTGTACTGGTCCCAAACAAAGAATGTGGTAAGGTCTATGAGATTATTTTTTATTTTGATGTACTATATGCCTACGTCTTACTGTACTCTGTTCATGTAGAACAAGTGCTTAAACCTGAAGAACAATTGTTCTCATTTAAGATACCATTCCTATGGCATACTACTTTGGAGAATTTAGATGCATACTTTCTGGTGCAACAGCAAGCGTTGGAGGATTTTAGCAACAAACAAGAGAAAGCTAATAAGCTTGCTAAGCTTATTACCACCATGGTGGATACCCAGGATAACAGTTCTTGATCTCTTCTAAAGTTGTTTCAGTTATGGACTTGTTTTGTTGCCGCGTTTATTTGCGCTGGTGGCCAATTTAAACGCCCAGTGTATGTAATATGCTGCTTTGTTCCCTATAGTTGCACTGGTGGCGAACATTGATGCTCGGTGGATGTAATATAATAGCCATAATAGCCTAGCATAAGTTGCTTGCTTTATTATTTCCTTATTGTCTTGTTTATTTGTTTGCTTCTAGTCACTGCAGCTCTTTTTTCGTGGTTTGCTAGTGGCCACAATAATCTATTTTTTAAAACTAGGCCACAATAACCATGGGCAACATACGGACCATTTAACCATGGTCCTTCTACCTGCTGTAGTGACCATGGGCCTCCTATGTGCCGAAGGATCCCTGGGTCTTTTACGGGCCATAGAATCAATGGGCCTTCTATGGGTCGTAAGATCGATTGGCCAAACATGGGTCGTACTATTCGTGGACCAATAGCAGACCTCAATATGGGCCATAAACGGGCTAGAATGGGAATCGTCCCTTTATGGTTGACCATAACGGGCCGTTAATAGGCCGATATGTTTAACGAGCTTAATTCTGTCGATGGGCATAACGGGTTGTTAATGGGTCGTATTTGATGATGCTATGAAAATGGCCCAATGGATTAACAGGCCACAAATGGGCCGACTGTAACCATGGGCTGAATTTGGCCCACAAGCGGAACAGGCCAGTAATGGACCGTATGTAATCGAATGCTAGAAATGAGCCAAGAGTAAATGAGCCCTTAGAAGTCTGAAAGATAACACGGGCTAGAAATGGCCCAATGGAATAATGGGCCATTATTGGGTATAAAGCGATATACTGTTCATTATGGGCCAGTTTCACCATGGGTCATTAATGGTCCCAAAGTTACAAAGGGCCTCATATGGGCCGAAAGACGTCATGGGCCATACATGGGCTAGAAGTTACAACGGGATGGAAACATATTGGACGGCCCAGGTGACGCTACTGGGCCTAATTCGGATAGGCCATAATGGGTCGTGAGTTAGCGCGTTGTAAATGGACTCTATGCGAACAGGCCGTTAATAGGCTTTCCATGGGCCAGCCCGCTACCTTTTGACCAAGTCAAACAGACCGGCCTTTTGACCTGAATGAGCCACTATTGGGCTGAGCCACGTGTCAACGTATCATAGGCACATCCCGTCCATTTGCTGGATGACATCTGTCCCAACGCGGAGTTGACATGTGGTTCTTTCAGCCAATGAGAATTTTACACGTGGAAAATCACCATTGGTCATTGCTGTTAACGGGTTATCATATCCAAAACCGGACCCGATAGCTTAACAGCGACCCGTTACGGTAGATGCCACGTGTCGGTTACCCTTTGAGGGAGTCCTGGATTAGGGGGTATCCGGACAGCCGGACTGTATACAACATCCGGACTATTGAAGCGTGAAGATACAAGACTCAAGACTTTGTCCCGTGTCTGGATGGGATTCTCCTTGGCGTGGAAGGCAAGCTTGGCGATCCGGATGTTATATTTCCTTCCTTGTAACCAACTCCATGTAAACCCTAGCCCTCTCTGGTGTCTATATAAACCGGAGAGGTTGGTCCTTAGAAGACCGATCGCAATTACAATCATACCATCATAGGCTAGCTTCTAGGGTTTAGCCTCTACGATCTCGTGGTAGATCTACTCTTGTACTACCCATATCTTCAATATTAATCAAGCAGGAAGTAGGGTTTTACCTCCATCGAGAGGGGCCGAACCTGGGTAAACATTGTGTCCCTTGCTTCCTGTTACCATCAGCCTAGACACACAGATCGGGACCCCCTACCCGAGATCCGCCGGTTTTGACACCGACACCCTTAACGAAAACACTTCCATGACGCGCAATTTATCATCATGGAGGTGGACACTTCCATGATGATAATTTGAGTATTGTTATGGAACACTTCTACGACAACACAGGTATGACTATCTTGATTCTATCATAAAATCATCATGGATGTACATGCATGACATAAAACGTGACCTACTGTGACAAACACATATCATCACAGAAGTGTTTTTTGTAGTGCACCCAATTTGCTCATGAGGAAAAAAATTCGCTATTACTATATTCTTAAGTCCTTTTTCATTAAAGGGTGATGATAAGACTTGGTATAATACTCTTGCTCCTGGTTGTGTGCGTAGTCCCTAGGATATGATTTTTTACTTCTCTGGAAAAAAATTCCTGCTCAAAATAAACAAGTTGCCTTACAGGAAATATTTAACTTTGTGCAAATTGAAGAAGAGAGTCTCCCACAAGCTTGGGGGACGCTTCTCCAATTGCTTAATGCTTTGCCTGATCATCCTCTTAAGAAAAATGAAATGCTTGATACTTTTATAATGGACTAGCCAATGCTTCTAGGGACTACCTAGATAGTTGTTCTGGTTGTGTTTTTGGGGAACGAACTATTGAACAAGCTAAGGAATTATTGAATAACATATTGAAGAATGATAATGATTGGACAATTCTTGAACCACCGCCAAAACCCACTTTCAAGAAGAGGGGTATTTTATTTCTCGATCCTGGAGATATGCAAGAAGCAAAGAAATGTATGAAGGAAAAAGGTATTAAAGCTAAAGATGTTAAGAATTTACCACCTATTGAAGAAATATATGATCTTGACACACCACCACAGGTGGTAGAGGTAAATTCTCTTTTAAAGTTTGATGAAGGTGATATTCCTTACAATAAACACCCTAGTCAATGCTTATATGAGTTCGATAATTACATTATGAAGCAAGATCATTTTAATGCAAATGTTATAAAACAATTGAAACGAAATGCTGACATGATTGATCGCTTGAGTGACTCATTGTTTAGAATTACAATGATGTTAAAGTGTGGGAAAGCATGCTTCTATGGTTCAAACCCAGTTCGAACAAATTGCTAAGTCTCAAAGTGAATTGCTTAATGAAATGAATAATAATATGAATGATCATGCTGTTAGAGTATGACTAGAGGAGATAGAATGACTCAGGAGCCGCTTTATCCTGAGGGTCACCCTAAAAGAATTGAATAAGACTCTCAAAGAATTAATATTGATGCACCTAGTTCATCTAAAAAGAAAAAGAAAAAGAAAAATTATAGGACTTTGCATACTTCTAATGAACTTGAGATAGATAAATTATAGGCCAGATGGCGTGTAGCAGTGCCGCTCACCCACTGTCGCTCTACAACCACTAGGAGCACAACAAATCTTGGACGGGAGCGGAAGTGGAGCAGTAGTGAGTGGGCGGTACTACCGCTCATACTACTGTCTCACTGTCGTGCAACCCGACACGGAAAGTCGAGTCCTCAATAGCAGCAGCACTACCCGCGACACTAGATAGAGGTACTACTGATTATAAGCGGTACTACCGTTCGCGCTGAGCGGTACTACCGCTTATAAGCAGTAATGCCGCTTCCCAAAGTGGTACTCCCGCTTGAGGCCTCCAGGATACATGCACAGGCAACATAGGAGCAACTCCATTGAAGCGGGAAAATAACAAGGGTGCATATGAGAATGTGTACGTGATGATTCCATCCAAACCTTTCCGAAGCGGACCCCCTCTTAATAGTATGGTTCTCCTACGACTCAAATCCACCGAAAAAACGCAGGAAAATAACCATTGATACGTCTCCATCGTATCTATAATTTTTTATTGTTCCATGCCAATATTCTTCAACATTCATATACTTTTGGCAACTTTTTATACTATTTTTGGGACTAACATATTGATCCAGTGCCCAATGCCAGTTCCAGTTTGTTGCATGTTTTATGTTTCGCAGAAACCCAATATCAAACGGAATCCAAACGGGATAAAAATGGATGGAGAATTATTTTGGAATATTTGGGATTTTCCGGAGGACGAATCAACGCGAAACGGTGTCCGAGGTGGCCAGGAGATAGGGGGGCGCTGAAGGAAATATGCCCTAGAGGCAATAATAAAGTTATTATTTATTTCCTTATATCATGATAAATGTTTATTATTCATGCTAGAATTGTATTAACCGGAAACATAATACATGTGTGAATATATAGACAAACAGAGTATCACTAGTATGCCTCTACTTGACTAGCTTGTTAATCAAAGATGGTTATGTTTCCTAACCATGAACAAGGAGTTGTTATTTGATTAACAAGGTCACATCATTAGTTGAATGATCTGATTGACATGACCCATTCCGTTAGCTTAGCACACGATCGTTTAGTATGTTGCTATTGCTTCCTTCATGACTTATACATGTTCCTATGACTATGAGATTATGCAACTCCGTTTACGGAGGAACACTTTGTGTGCTACCAAACGTCACAACGAATCGGGTGATTATAAAGGTGCTCTATAGGTGTCTCCAAAGGTACTTGTTGGGTTGGCGATTTCGAGATTAGGATTTGTCACTCCGAATGTCGGAGAGGTATCTCTGGCCCTCTCGGTAATGCACATCACTTAAGCCTTGCAAGCATTGCAACTAATGAGTTAGTTGCGAGATGATGTATTACGGAACGAGTAAAGAGACTTGCGTAACGAGATTGAACTAGGTATTGGATACCGACGATCGAATCTCGGGCAAGTAACATACCGATGATAAAGGGAACAACGATGTTGTTATGCGGTCTGACCGATAAAGATCTTCGAGAATATGTAGGAACCAATATGGGCATGCAGGTCCGCTATTGGTTATTGACCGAGACGTGTCTCGGTCATGTCTCGTTGTTCTCGAACCGTAGGGTCCGCACGCTTAAGGTTTCGATGATGCTTTTATTATGAGTTTATGAGTTTTGATGTACCGAAGGAGTTCGAGTCCCGGATGAGATCGGGGACATGACGAGGAGTCTCGAAATGGTTGAGACGTAAAGATCGATATATTGGACGACTATATTCGAGTTCGGAAAGGTTCCGAGTGATTCGGGTATTTTTCGGAGTACCGGAGAGTTACGGGAATTCGTATTGGGCCTCATTGGGCCATACGGGAAAAGAGAGAGAGGGCCTAAAGGGTGGCCGCACCCCTCCCCTTTGGCTAGTCCGAATTGGACTAGGGAGGGGGGGCGCCCCCTTCCTTCCTTCTCCTTCTCTCTTCCCTTTCCTTCTCTCCTACTCCTACTATATGGAAGGGTTACTAGTTGGACTAGGAAAGGGGGAATCCTACTCCCGGTGGGAGTAGGACTCCCCTAGGGCGCACCATAGAGAGGGCCGGCCCTCCCCCTCCTCCACTCCTTTATATACGGGGGTAGGGGCACCCCATAGACACACAAGTTGATCCTTGAGATCGTTCCTTAGCCGTGTGCGGTGCCCCCCTCCACCATATTCCACCTCGGTCATATCGTAGCGGTGCTTAGGCGAAGCCCTGCGCGATAGAACATCAAGATCGCCACCACGCCGTCGTCGACGGAACTCTCTCCCGAGCTTTGCTGGATCGGAGCCCGAGGAGCGCCACCGAGCTGTACGTGTGTCAAGAACTCGGAGGCGCCGGAGTAACGGCGCTGGGATCGGTTGGATCGCGAGGAGAACGCATAACTACTACTTCCTCGTTTTGATCGCTTCGCTTGGTCTCACGAGGGTACGTAGACAACACTCTCCCTCGTTGCTATGTCATCACCATGATCTTGCGTGTGCGTGGGAAAATTTTGAAATTACTACGCTCCCCAACAAAGGGCAGCCGAGCGTAGGTTTTATGGTTTGATGTTATATGCACGAGTAGAACACAAGTGAGTTGTGAACGATATAAGTCATACTGCCTACCAGCATGTCATACTTTGGTTCAGCGGTATTGTTGGATGAAGCGGCTTGGACCGACATTACGCGACGCTTACGCGAGACTGGTTTTACCGCCGTGCTTTGCACACAGTGACTAGCGGTGTCTGCTTTCTCCAACTTTAGTTGAACCAAGTGTGGCTACGCCGGTCCTTGCGAAGGTTAAAACGGAGTCTATTTGACAAACTATCGCTGTGGTTTTGATGCATAGGTGAGATTGGTTCTTGCTTAAGCCCGTAGCAGCCACGTAAAACTTGCAACAACAAAGTAGAGGACGCCTAACTTGTTTTTGCAGGGCATGTTGTGATGTGATATGGCCAAGACATGATGCTATATTTTATTGTATGAGATGATCATGTTTTGTAACCGGTTATCGGCAATCGGCAAGAGCCATATGGTTGTCGCTTATTGTATGAAATGCAACGCTACGTAATTGCTTTACTTTATCACTAAGCGGTAGCGATAGTCGAGAAGCAATAGATGGCGAAACGACAACGATGCTACGATGGAGATCAAGGTGTCGCGCCGGTGACGATGGTGATCATGATGGTGCTTCGGAGATGGAGATCACAAGCACAAGAAGATGATGGCCATATCATATCACTTATATTGATTGCATGTGATGTTTATCCTTTATGTATCTTATCTTGCTTTGATTGACGGTAGCATTTTAAGATGATCTCTCACTAAAAATTATCAAGTAGTGTTCTCCTTGAGTATGCACCGTTGCCAAAGTTCGTCGTGCCTGCACACCACGTGATGATCGGGTGTGATAAGCTCTCGTCCATCTACAACGGGTGCAAGCCAGTTTTGCACACGCAGAATACTCAAGTTATACTTGACGAGCCTAGCATATGCAGATATGGCCTCGAACACGGAGACCGAAGGTCGAGCGTGAATCATATAGTAGATATGATCAACAGAAGGTGTTCACCATTGAAAACTACTCCATCTCACGTGATGATCGGTTATGGTTTAGTTGATTTGGATCACGTGATCACTTAGATGACTAGAGAGATGTCTGTCTAAGTGGGAGTTCTTAAGTAATATGATTAATTGAACTTAAATTTATCATGAACTTAGTCCTGGTAGTATTTTGCAAATTATGTTGTAAAGATCAATAGCTTGCGTTGTTGCTTTCATATGTTTATTTTGATATGTTCCTAGAGAAAATTATGTTGAAAAATGATAGTAGCAATGATGCGGATTGGATCCGCGATCTGAGGTTTATCCTCATTGCTGCACAGAAGAATTATGTCCTTAATGCACCGCTAGGTGACAGACCTATTGCAGGAGCAGATGCAGACGTTATGAACGTTTGGCTAGCTCAATATGATGACTACTTGATAGTTTTGTGCACCATGCTTTATAAGCTTAGAATCGGGACTTCAAAGATGTTTTGAACATCATGGACCATATGAGATGTTCCAGGAGTTGAAGTTAATATTTCAAGCAAATACCCGAGTTGAGAGATATGAAGTCTCCAACAAGTTCTATAGCTAAAAGATGGAGGAGAATCGCTCAACTAGTGAGCATGTGCTCAGATTGTGCGGGTACTACAATCGCTTGAATCAAGTGGGAGTTAATCTTCCGGATAAGATAGTGATTGATGAATTCTCTAGTCACCATCACCAAGTTAGTAGAACTTCGTGATGAACTATAGTATGCAAGGGATGATGAAAATGATTCCCAGTTTTTCATGATGATGAAATCGATGAAGGTAGAAATCAAGAAAGAACATCAAGTGTTGATGGTTAACAAGACCACTAGTTTCAAGAAAAGGGCAAAGGGATAGAAGGAACTTCAAGAAGAACGGCAAGCAAGTTGTTGCTCAAGTGAAGAAGCCCAAGTCTGGACCTAAGCACGAGACTAAGTGCTTCTACCGCAAAGGGACTGGTCATTTGAAGCGTAACTACCCCAAGTATTTGGCGGATAAGAAGGATGGCAAAGTAAACAAAGGTATATTTGATATACATGTTATTGATGTGTACTTTACTAGTGTTTATAGAAACCCTCGGTATTTGGTACTGGTTCGGTTGCTAAGAGTAGTAAATCAAACGCAGGCGTTGCGAATAAAATGAAACTAGTTAAGGGTGAAGTGACGATGTGTGTTGAAAGTAGTTTCAAGATTGATATGATCATCATCGCACACTCCCTATACTTTCGGGATTAGTGTTGAACCTAAATAAATGTTATTTGGTGTTTGCGTTGAGCATGAATATGATTTGATCGTGTTTATTGCAATACGGTTATTCATTTAAGTAAGAGAATAAACTGTTGTTACATTTACATGAATAAAACCTTATATGGTTACACACCCAATGAAAATGGTTCATTGGATCTCGATCATAGTGATACACATATTCATAATATTGAAACCAAAAGATGCAAAGTTAATAATGATAGTGCAACTTATTTGTGGCAATCGCCGTTTAGGTCATATTGGTGTAAAGCGCATGAAGAAACTCCATGCTGATGGGATTTTGGAATCACTTGAATATGAATCACTTGATGCTTGCGAACCATGCCTCATGGGCAAGATGACTAAGGCTCTGTTCTCCGAACGATGGAGCGAAACAACCGACTTATTGGAAATAATACATACTTGATGTATGCGATCCAATGAGTGTTAAGGCTCGCGGCGGGTATCGTTATTTTCTGACCTTCACAGATGATTTGAGAAGATATGGGTATATCTACTTGATGAAACATAAGTCTAAAATAGTTGAAAGGTTCAAAGAATTTCAGAGTGAAGTGGAAAAATCATCGTGATAAGAAAATAAGGTTTCTACGATCTGATCGTAGAGACAAATATTTGAGTTACGAATTTGGTCTTCAATTAAAACAATGTGGAATAGTTTCACAAATTCATGCCACCTGGAACACCACATCATAATGGTGTGTCCGAACGTCATAACCGTACTTTATTGGATATAGTACAATCTATGATGTTTCTTACCGATTTACCAATATCGTTTTGGGATCATGCATTAGAGACAGCTGCATTCACGTTAAATAGGGCACCATCTAAATCCGTTGAGACGACACTATATGAACTGTGGTTTAGCAAGAAACCAAAGTTGTCGTTTCTTAAAGTTTGGGGCTGCAATGCTTATGTGAAAAAGTTTCATCCTGATAAGCTCAAACCCAAATCGGAGAAGTGCGTCTTCATAGAATACCCAAAGGAAATTGTAGGGTACACCTTCTATCACAGATCTGAAGGCAAAACATTCGTTGCTAATAAATGGATCCTTTCTAGATAAGGAGTTTCTCTCGAAAGAAGTGAGTGGGAGGAAAGTAAAACTTGATGAGGTAATTGTACCTTCTCCCTTATTGGAAAGTAGTTCATCACAGAAATCTGTTCCTGTGGCTACTACACCAATTAGTGAGGAAGCTAATGATGATGATCATGTAACTTCAGATCAAGTTACTACCGAATCTCGTAGGTAAACCAGAGTGAGATCTGCACCAGAGTGGTACGGTAATCCTGTTCTGGAAGTCATGTAACTAGACTATGATGAACCTACGAACTATGAGGAAGCGATGATGAGCCCAGATTCCGCGAAATGGCTTGAGGCCATGAAATCTGAGATGAGATCCATGTATGAGAACAAAGTGTGGACTTTGGTGGAATTGCCCGATGATCGGCAAGCCATAGAAAATAAATGGATCTTCAAGAGGAAGACGGACGCTGATAGTAGTGTTACTATCTACAAAGTTAGACTTGTCAAAAAAGGTTTTTGACAAAGTTCAAGATGTTGAATACAATGAGATTTTCTCACTCGATCGATGCTTAAAAGTCTGTCCGAATCATGTTAGCAATTGCCGATTTCATGAAATCGGCAAATGGATAAACAAAACTGCATTCCTTAATGGAGTTATTAAAGAATAGTTGTATGTGATGCAACCAAGAGGTTTTGTCGATCCTAAAGGTGTTAACAAAATGTGCATCTATGGACTGGTGCAAGCATCTCGAGTTGGAATATACGCTTTGATAAGTTGATCAAAGATATAGTTTATACTGACTTGTAGTGAAGCCTGTATTTACTAGAAAGTGAGTGGGAGCACTACAACATTTCGATAAGTATATGTGAATGACATATTGTAGATCGGAAATAATGTAGAATTATTCGCAAAGCATAAAGGAGTGTTTAAAAGGAGTTTTTCAAAGAAAGACCTCGGTGAAGCTGCTTACATATTGAGCATCAAGATCTATAGAGATAGATCAAGACGCTTGATAAGTTTTTCAATGAGTACATACCTTGACAAGATTTTGAAGTAGTTCAAAATGGAACAGTCAAAGAAAGAGTTCTTGCTGTGTTACAAGGTGTGAAATTGAGTAATACTCAAAACCCGACCACGGCAGAAGATAGAAAGAGAATGAAAGTCATTCCCTATGCCTTGGCCATAGGTTCTATAAAGTATGCCATGCTGTGTACCAGATCTATTGTATACCCTACACTAAGTTTGGCAAGGGAGTACAATAGTGATCTAGGAGTAGATCACTGGACATTGGTCAAAATTATCCTTAGTGGAATAAGGATATGTTTCTCGATTATGGAAGTGACAAAAGGTTCGTCGTAAAGGGTTACGTCGATGCAAGTTTTGACACCGATCTGGATGACTCTAAGTCTCGATCTAGATACATATTGAAAGTGGGAGCAATTAGCTAGAGTAGCTCCGTGCAGAGCATTGTAGACATAGAAAATTGCAAAAATACATAACGGATCTGAATGTGAAAGACCTGTTGACTAAGATTGTCTCACAAGCAAAACATGATCACACCTTAGTACTCTTTGGGTGTTAATCACATAGCGATGTGAACTAGATTATGAATCTAGTAAACCCTCTGGGTGTTGGTCACATGGCGATGTGAACTATGGGTGTTAATCACATGATGATGTGAACTATCGATGTTAATCACATGGTGATGTGATCTAGATTATTGACTCTAGTGCAAGTGGGAGATGAAGGAAATATGCCCTAGAGGCAATAATAAAGTTATTATTTATTTCCTTATATCATGATAAATGTTTATTATTCATGCTAGAATTGTATTAACCGGAAACATAATACATGTGTGAATATATAGACAAACAGAGTGTCACTAGTATGCCTCTACTTGACTAGCTTGTTAATCAAAGATGGTTATGTTTCCTAACCATGAACAAGGAGTTGTTATTTGATTAACAAGGTCACATCATTAGTTGAATGATCTGATTGACATGACCCATTCCGTTAGCTTAGCACACGATCGTTTAGTATGTTGCTATTGCTTCCTTCATGACTTATACATGTTCCTATGACTATGAGATTATGCAACTCCCGTTTACCGGAGGAACACTTTGTGTGCTACCAAACGTCACAACGTAACTAGGTTATTATAAAGGTGCTCTACAGGTGTCTCCAAAGGTACTTGTTGGGTTGGCGTATTTCGAGATTAGGATTTGTCACTCCGAATGTCGGAGAGGTATCTCTGGGCCCTCTCGGTAATGCACATCACTTAAGCCTTGCAAGCATTGCAACTAATGAGTGATGTATTACGGAATGAGTAAAGAGACTTGCCGGTAACGAGATTGAACTAGGTATTGGATACCGACGATCGAATCTCGGGCAAGTAACATACCGATGACAAAGGGAACAACGTATGTTGTTATGCGGTCTGACCGATAAAGATCTTCATAGAATATGTAGGAACCAATATGGGCATCCAGGTCCCGCTATTGGTTATTGACCGGAGACGTGTCTCGGTCATGTCTACATTGTTCTCGAACCGTAGGGTCCGCACGCTTAAGGTTTCGATGACAGTTTTATTATGAGTTTATGAGTTTTGATGTACCGAAGGAGTTTGGAGTCCCGGATGAGATCGGGGACATGACGAGAAGTCTCGAAATGGTCGAGACGTAAAGATCGATATATTGGACGACTATATTCGGAGTTCGGAAAGGTTCCGAGTGATTCGGTATTTTTCGAGTACCGAGAGTTACGGAATTCGTATTGGGCCTCATTGGGCCATACGGGAAAAGAGAGAGAGGGCCTAAAGGGTGGCCGCACCCTCCCTTTGGCTAGTCCGAATTGGACTAGGAGGGGCGCCTTCCTTCCTTCTCCTTCTCTCTTCCCTTCCTTCTCTCCTACTCCTACTATATGGAAGGGTTACTAGTTGACTAGGAAGGGGAATCCTACTCCGGTGGGAGTAGGACTCCCCTAGGGCGCGCCATAGAGAGGGCCGCCCTCCCCTCCTCCACTCCTTTATATACGGGGTAGGGGCACCCCATAGACACACAAGTTGATCCTTGAGATCGCTCCTTAGCCGTGTGCGGTGCCCCTCCACCATATTCCACCTCGGTCATATCGTGGCGGTGCTTAGGCTAAGCCTGCGTCGGTAGAACATCAAGATCGCCACCACGCCGTCTTGACGAACTCTCTCCCGAGCTTTGCTGGATCGGAGCCCGAGGAGCGTCACCGAGCTGTACGTGTGTCAAGAACTCGGAGGCGCCGGAGTAACGGCGCTGGGATCGGTTGGATCGCGAGGAGAACGTACGACTACTTCCTCTACTTTGTGATCGCTTCCGCTTTGGTCTACTAGGGTACGTAGACAACACTCTCCCCTCGTTGCTATGTCATCACCATGATCTTGCGTGTGCGTAGGAAAATTTTGAAATTACTACGTTCCCCAACAGTGGCATCCGAGCCTAGGTTTTTATGGTTTGATGTTATATGCACGAGTAGAACACAAGTGAGTTGTGGACGATATAAGTCATACTGCCTACCAGCATGTCATACTTTGGTTCAGCGGTATTGTTGGATGAAGCGGCCCGGACCGACATTACGCGTACGCTTACGCGAGACTGGTTTTACCGCCGTGCTTTGCACACAGTGACTAGCGGTGTCTGTTTCTCCAACTTTAGTTGAACCAAGTGTGGCTACGCCCGTCCTTGTGAAGGTTAAACGGAGTCTATTTGACAAACTATCGTTGTGGTTTTGATGCGTGGGTGAGATTGGTTCTTGCTTAAGCCCGTAGCAGCCACGTAAAACTTGCAACAACAAAGTAGAGGACGCCTAACTTGTTTTTGCAGGGCATGTTGTGATGTGATATGGCCAAGACATGATGCTATATTTTATTGTATGAGATGATCATGTTTTGTAACCGGTTATCGGCAATCGGCAGGAGCCATATGGTTGTCGCTTTATTGTATGAAATGCAAACGCCCTGTAATTTCTTTACTTTATCACTAAGCGGTAGCGATAGTCGTAGAAGCAATAGATGGCGTAAACGACAACGATGCTACGATGGAGATCAAGGTGTCGCGCCGGTGACGAAGGTGATCATGATGGTGCTTGAGATGGAGATCACAAGCACAAGAAGATGATGGCCATATCATATCACTTATATTGATTGCATGTGATGTTTATCCTTTATGCATCTTATCTTGCTTTGATTGACGGTAGCATTTTAAGATGATCTCTCACTAAAATTATCAAGTAGTGTTCTCCCGAGTATGCACCATTGCCAAAGTTCGTCGTGCCTGCACACCACGTGATGATCGGGTGTGATAAGCTCTCGTCCATCTACAACGGGTGCAAGCCAGTTTTGCACACGCAGAATACTCAAGTTATACTTGACGAGCCTAGCATATGCAGATATGGCCTCGGAACACGGAGACCGAAAGGTCGAGCGTGAATCATATAGTAGATATGATCAACAAAAGATGTTCACCATTGAAAACTACTCCATCTCACGTGATGATCGGTTATGGTTTAGTTGATTTGGATTACGTGATCACTTAGATGACTAGAGAGATGTCTGTCTAAGTGGGAGTTCTTAAGTAATATGATTAATTGAACTTAAATTTATCATGAACTTAGTCCTGGTAGTATTTTGCAAATTATGTTGTAAAGCTCAATAGCTTGCGTTGTTGCTTTCATATGTTTATTTTGATATGTTCCTAGAGAAAATTATGTTGAAAAATGATAGTAGCAATGATGCGGATTGGATCCGCGATCCGAGGTTTATCCTCATTGCTGCATGTAAGAATTATGTCCTTAATGCACCGCTAGGTGACAGACCTATTGCAGGAGCAGATGCAGACGTTATGAACGTTTGGCTAGCTCAATATGATGACTACTTGATAGTTTTGTGCACCATGCTTTATAAGCTTAGAATCGGGACTTCAAAGATGTTTTGAACATCATGGACCATATGAGATGTTCCAGGAGTTGAAGTTAATATTTCAAGCAAATACCCGAGTTGAGAGATATGAAGTCTCCAACAAGTTCTATAGCTAAAAGATAGAGGAGAATCGCTCAACTAGTGAGCATGTGCTCAGATTGTCTGGGTACTACAATCGCTTGAATCAAGTGGGAGTTAATCTTCCAGATAAGATAGTGATTGATAGAATTCTCTAGTCACCATCACCAAGTTAGTAGAACTTCGTGATGAACTATAGTATGCAAGGGATGATGAAAATGATTCCCGAGTTTTTTCATGATGATGAAATCGATGAAGGTAGAAATCAAGAAAGAACATAAAGTGTTGATGGTTAACAAGACCGCTAGTTTCAAGAAAAGGGCAAAGGGATAGAAGGAACTTCAAGAAGAACGGCAAGCAAGTTGTCGCTCAAGTGAAGAAGCCCAAGTCCGGATCTAAGCACGAGACTAAGTGCTTCTACCGCAAAGGACTGGTCATCGAAGCGTAACTACCCCAAGTATTTGGCGGATAAGAAGGATGGCAAAGTAAACAAAGGTATATTTGATATACATGTTATTGATGTGTACTTTACTAGTGTTTATAGCAACCCCTCGGTATTTGGTACTGGTTCGGTTGCTAAGAGTAGTAAATTGAAACGGAGTTGCGAATAAAATGTAAACTAGTTAAGGGTGAAGTGACGATGTGTGTTGAAAGTAGTTTCAAGATTGATATGATCATCATCGCACACTCCCTATACTTTCGGGATTAGTGTTGAACCTAAATAAATGTTATTTGGTGTTTGCGTTGAGCATGAATATGATTTGATCGTGTTTATTGCAATACGGTTATTCATTTAAGTAAGAGAATAAACTGTTGTTCTGTTTACATGAATAAAACCTTATATGGTTACACACCCAATGAAAATGGTTCATTGGATCTCGATCATAGTGATACACATATTCATAATATTGAAACCAAAAGATGCAAAGTTAATAATGATAGTGCAACTTATTTGTGGCAATCGCTGCTTAGGTCATATTGGTGTAAAGCGATGAAGAAACTCCATGCTGATGGGATTTTGGAATCACTTGATTATGAATCACTTGATGCTTGCGAACCATGCCTCATGGGCAAGATGACTAAGACTCCGTTCTCCAGAATAGTGGAGCGAGCAACTGACTTATTGGAAATAATACATACTGATGTATGCGATCCAATGAGTGTTAAGGCTCGCGGCGGGTATCGTTATTTTCTCACCTTCACAGATGATTTGAGCAGATATGGGTATATCTACTTGATGAAACATAAGTCTAAAATACTTGAAAGGTTCAAAGAATTTCAGAGTGAAGTGGAAAAATCATCGTGACAAGAAAATAAGGTTTCTACGATCTGATCGCAGAGACAAATATTTGAGTTACGAGTTTGGTCTTCTATTAAAACAATGTGGAATAGTTTCACAAATTCATGCCACCTGGAACACCACATCATAATGGTGTGTCCGAACGTCATAACCGTACTTTATTGGATATAGTACAATCTATGATGTTTCTTACCGATTTACCAATATCGTTTTGGGATCATGCATTAGAGACAGCTGCATTCACGTTAAATAGGGCACCATCTAAATCCGTTGAGACGACACTATATGAACTGTGGTTTAGCAAGAAACCAAAGTTGTCGTTTCTTAAAGTTTGGGGCTGCAATGCTTATGTGAAAAAGTTTCATCCTGATAAGCTCAAACCCAAATCGGAGAAGTGCGTCTTCATAGAATACCCAAATGAAATTGTTGGGTACACCTTCTATCACAGATCCGAAGGCAAAACATTCGTTGCTAATAAATGGATCCTTTCTAGATAAGGAGTTTCTCTCGAAAGAAGTGAGTGGGAGGAAAGTAAAACTTGATGAGGTAATTGTACCTTCTCCCTTATTGAAAGTAGTTCATCACGTAAATCTGTTCTGTGACTACTACACCAATTAGTGAGGAAGCTAATGATGATGATCATGTAACTTCAGATCAAGTTACTACCGAATCTCGTAGGTAAACCAGAGTGAGATCCGCACTGAGTGGTACGGTAATCCTGTTCGGAAGTCATGTAACTAGACTATGATGAACCTACGAACTATGAGGAAGCGATGATGAGCCCAGATTCATGAAATGACTTGAGGCCATGAAATCTGAGATGAGATCCATGTATGAGAACAAAGTGTGGACTTTGGTGGAGTTGCCCGATGATCGGCAAGCCATAGAAAATAAATGGATCTTCAAGAGGAAGACGACGCTGATAGTAGTGTTACTATCTACAAAGCTAGACTTGTCAAAAAGGTTTTGACAAAGTTCAAGATGTTGAATACAATGAGATTTTCTCACTCGTATCGATGCTTAAAAGTCTGTCCGAATCATGTTAGCAATTGCCGCATTTCATGAAATCTGGCAAATGGATAAACAAAACTGCATTCCTTAATGGAGTTATTAAAGAAGAGTTGTATGTGATGCAACCAAGAGGTTTTGTCGATCCTAAAGGTGTTAACAAAATGTGCATCTATGGACTGGTGCAAGCATCTCGGAGTTGGAATATACGCTTTGATAAGTTGATCAAAGCATATAGTTTATACAGACTTGTAGTGAAGCATGTATTTACTAGAAAGTGAGTGGGAGCACTACAACATTTCTGATAAGTATATGTGAATGACATATTGTAGATCGGAAATAATGTAGAATTATTCTGCAAAGCATAAAGGAGTGTTTAAAAGGAGTTTTTCAAAGAAAGACCTCGGTGAAGCTGCTTACATATTGAGCATCAAGATCTATAGAGATAGATCAAGACGCTTGATAAGTTTTTCAATGAGTACATACCTTGACAAGATTTTGAAGTAGTTCAAAATGGAACAGTCAAAGAAAGAGTTCTTGCCTGTGTTACAAGGTGTGAAATTGAGTAATACTCAAAACCCGACCACGGCAGAAGATAGAAAGAGAATGAAAGTCATTCCCTATGCCTTGGCCATAGGTTCTATAAAGTATGCCATGCTGTGTACCAGATCTATTGTATACCCTACACTAAGTTTGGCAAGGGAGTACAATAGTGATCTAGGAGTAGATCACTAGACAGCGGTCAAAATTATCCTTAGTGGAATAAGGATATGTTTCTCGATTATGGAAGTGACAAAAGGTTCGTCGTAAAGGGTTACGCCGATGCAAGTTTTGGCACCGATCCGATGACTCTAAGTCTCGATCTAGATACATATTGAAAGTGGGAGCAATTAGCTAGAGTAGCTCCGCAAGAGCATTGTAGACATAGAAAATTGCAAAAATACATAACGGATCTGAATGTGAAAGACCTGTTGACTAAGATTGTCTCACAAGCAAAACATGATCACACCTTAGTACTCTTTGGGTGTTAATCACATAGCGATGTGAACTAGATTACTGAATCTAGTAAACCCTTTGGGTGTTGGTCACATGGCGATGTGAACTATGGGTGTTAATCACATGATGATGTGAACTATCGATGTTAATCACATGGTGATGTGATCTAGATTATTGACTCTAGTGCAAGTGGGAGACTGAAGGAAATATGCCCTAGAGGCAATAATAAAGTTATTATTTATTTCCTTATATCATGATAAATGTTTATTATTCATGCTAGAATTGTATTAACTGGAAACATAATACATGTGTGAATATATAGACAAATAGAGTGCCACTAGTATGCCTCTACTTGACTAGCTTGTTAATCAAAGATGGTTATGTTTCCTAACCATGAACAAGGAGTTGTTATTTGATTAACAAGGTCACATCATTAGTTGAATGATCTGATTGACATGACCCATTCCGTTAGCTTAGCACACGATCGTTTAGTATGTTGATATTGCTTCCTTCATGACTTATACATGTTCCTATGACTATGAGATTATGCAACTCCCATTTACCGGAGGAACACTTTGTGTGCTACCAAACGTCACAACGAATCGGGTGACTATAAAGGTGCTCTACAGTGTCTCCAAAGGTACTTGTTGGGTTGGCGATTTCGAGATTAGGATTTGTCACTCCGAATGTCGGAGAGGTATCTCTGGCCCTCTCGGTAATGCACATCACTTAAGCCTTGCAAGCATTGCAACTAATGAGTTAGTTGCGAGATGATGTATTACGGAACGAGTAAAGAGACTTGCCGGTAACGAGATTGAACTAGGTATTTGATACCGACGATCGAATCTCGGGCAAGTAACATACCGATGACAAAGGGAACAACGTATGTTGTTATGCGGTCTGACCGATAAAGATCTTCGTAGAATATGTAGGAACCAATATGGGCATCCAGGTCCCGCTATTGGTTATTGACCAGAGACGTGTCTCGGTCATGTCTACATTGTTCTCGAACCGTAGGATCCGCACGCTTAAGGTTTCGATGGCAGTTTTATTGTGAGTTTATGACTTTTGATGTACCGAAGGAGTTCGGAGTCCCGGATGAGATCGGGGACATGACGATGAGTCTCGAAATGGACGACTATATTGGACGACTATATTCGGAGTTCGGAAAGGTTCCGAGTGATTCGGGTATTTTTCGGAGTACCGGAGAGTTACGGGAATTCGTATTGGGCCTCATTGGGCCATACGGGAAAAGAGAGAGAGGGCCTAAAGGGTGGCCGCACCCTCCCTTTGGCTAGTCCGAATTGGACTAGGGAGGGGCGCCTTCCTTCCTTCTCCTTCTCTCTTCCTTTCCTTCTCTCCTACTCCTACTATATGGAAGGGTTACTAGTTGGACTAGGAAGGGGAATCCTACTCCCTGGGAGTAGGACTCCCCTAGGCGCGCCATAGAGAGGGCCGGCCCTTCCCCTCCTCCACTCCTTTATATACGGGGGTAGGGGCACCCCATAGACACACAAGTTGATCCTTGAGATCGTTCCTTAGCCGTGTGCGGTGCCCCCCTCCACCATATTCCACCTCGGTCATATCGTAGCGGTGCTTAGGCGAAGCCCTGCGTCGGTAGAACATCAAGATCGTCACCATGCCGTCGTGCTGACGGAACTCTCTTCCCGGAGCTTTGCTGGATCGGAGCCCGAGGAGCGTCACCGAGCTGTACGTGTGTCAAGAACTCGGAGTCGCCGGAGTAACGGCGCTGGGATCGGTTGGATCGCGAGGAGAACGTATGACTACTTCCTCTACGTTGTGATCGCTTCCGCTTCGGTCTACGAGGGTACGTGGACAACACTCTCCCCTCATTGCTATGTCATCACCATGATCTTGCGTGTGCGTAGGAAAATTTTGAAATTACTACGTTCCCCAACAGGCGCCCTCCCCCTGGGCATGCCTGCACTCTCCTGGGCCACCCGTAAGGCGGTTGACGCTCTTCTTTTGCTGCAAGAAAGCTAATTTTATGAGAAAAATCTGGGTGAAAGATTCACCCCATTCGGAGTTACGGATCTCCGGATATAAAAGAAACGGTGAAGGGGCAGAATCTGGGAACGCAGAAACAGAGAGGTAGATCCAATCTCGGAGGGACTCTCTCCCCTCCCACGCCATGGGAGCCAAGGACTAGAGGGGAAACCCTTCTCCCATCTAGGTAGGAGGTCAAGGAAGAGGAAGAAGAAGAATGGGGGCTCTCTCTCCCCGTTGCTTCCGGTGGCGCCGGAGCACTGCCGGGGGCCATCGTCATCACCGCGATCTTCACCAACAACTTCACCGCCCTCATCACCAACTCTTCCCCCCTCTATGCAGCGGTGTAATCCCTCTCTTACCCATTGTAATCTCTACTTAAACATGGTGCTCAACGCTATATATTATTTCCCAATGATGTATGGCTATCCTATGATGTTTGAGTAGATCCGTTTTGTCCTATGGGTTAATTGATGATCGTGATTGGTTTGAGTTGCATGTTTTATTATTGGTGCTGTCCTATGGTTCTCTCTGTGTCGCGCAAGCGTGAGGGATCCCCGCTGTAGGGTTTGCAATATGTTCATGATTTGCTTATGGTGGGTGGCGTGAGTGAACAGAAGCACAGACCCGAGTAAGTAGGTTGTTTGCGTATGGGATAAAGGGGACTTGATATTTTAATGCTATGGTTGGGTTTTACCTTAATGATCTTTAGTAGTTGCAGATGCTTGCTAGAGTTCCAATCATAAGTGCATATGATCCAAGAAGAGAAAGTATGTTAGCTTATGCCTCTCCCTCAAATAAAATTGCAATAGTGATTACCGGTCTAGTTAACGATTGCCTTGGACAAATAACTTTCTTGTAACAAAAAGCTCTCTACTAAAACTAACTTAGTTGTGTCTTTAGCTAAATAGCCCCTAGCTTTTATTTATGTGTTCTTTATAATCTTGCAAACCTATCCAACAACTCCTACAAAGTACTTCTAGTTTCATACTTGTTCTAGGTAAAGCGAATGTCAAGCGTGCGTAGAGTCGTATCAGTGGCCGATAGGAGTTGAGAGAGTATTTGTTCTACCTTTAGCTCCTCGTTGGGTTTGACACTCTTACTTATCGAAATAGGCTACAACTATCCCGTATACTTGCGGGTCATCAAGACCTTTTTCTGGCACCATTGCCGGGGAGTCATAGCGTGGGGTGAATATTCTCGTGTGTGCTTGTTTGCTTTATCACTAAGTAATTTTTATTTGTTGTTCTTAGTTGTTCTTTATCATTAGTTCTGGATATGGAACACGAAATACCAAAAAAATTAGGAGATGAGGAACCTCTTAAAACCCTTGATGCTCGCTATGTTCAAAATGTTATGTACTACTTTGATAATCCTGAGAAAACCCTATTCAACTTTATAATGGGAGTAATGTTGGATCAACATGAATACTTTAGGGATTATCGCTTGACACAAAAAGGGAAACTGTTATGGGATCAAATTAATATGTTGCGTTGGTATGCTCAGGATCTATGTTTGAGATATGATTATAATTGTTGCTCTAGGATGAAGGCTCCACACCTTCCCTTTTCATGCAAATTTAATGATAATGAAACCTTAGCTTCTTATGCTAATGGTATATATGATTACTATGATGTTGAACGAATTGAAGAATTTGTTGCTTTTAAGGCTGCTTATGAAATTGAATCTTTGTTTGAAAAGTATAAAGCTTTAGATGATGATGTTTATAGGCCTGAAAATTTTGCTATATTGAAATATTTCTTTGACAATTATGAATACAATTACAATATTGATGCATTTATTGAGAAAGTCTCCGCTGTCCAAGAAGAGACTAATATTTTGCAGGAAGCTATGGAAGAAGAAATTGATGAAACTGTGAGCTTATTGGATGAAAAAGATGATGAGGAGAGCGAGGAACAAAAGGAGGAATAGCGGATTGATCACCCGTGCCCACCTTCTAATGAGAGTAACTCTTCAACTCATACATTGTTTAATTCCCCTTCGTGCTTACCGAAGGATGATTGCTATGATCCCATTGATTCTCTTGAAATATCCCTTTTTGATGATGCTTGCTATGCTTGTGGACAAGATGCCAATATGAATTATGCTTATGGAGATGAACTTCTTATAGTTCCTTATGTTAAACACGAAATTGTTTCTATTGCACCCACGCATGATAGTCCTATTATCCTTTTGAATTCTCCTGACTACACTATATCGGAGAAGTTTGCGCTTAGTAAGGATTATATTGATGGTTTCCTTTTACCATTGCTCATGATGATTTTGATGAATGTAATATGCATGTGCTTGCTGCTCCTACTTGCAATTATTATGAGAGAGGAACTATGTCTCCACCTCTCTATGTGTCCAACACGATAGAATTGCAAGAAACTGCTTATACTATGCATTGGCATTTGCTTAGTGTGCATGAATTGTTCTTTTATGACATGCCGATGCATAGGAAGAGAGTTAGACTTTGTTGTTGCTTGATATATGTTACTTTGTGCTCACTACTAAATTACAAATCATTGTTAACTAAAATTGGCTTTGATATACCTTGGGATCCGGGTGGATTCATTACTTGAGCACTAAATGCCTAGCTTAATGGCTTTAAAGAAAGCACTGCCAGGGAGACAACTCGGAAGTTTTAGAGAGTCATTTATTTCTGTTGAGTGCTTTTATATAGTCTAAAAACAAAAAAAATAAAGAGGGGAACCTAAAAACTTTTCAAAAATGAAAGTGAAAGTGAGAAAGACAAGCATTGTTGAAGTGGGAGCTAGCCTTGAACTTTGTTCATGCTCATGGAAACTTTGTGAGTCTTGATTACCGAAACTTTTCATCAAAAATAATTATCCCTTTGTACAATTCCATTTTATTATAAAAATAATGTGCCAAGGTTTGCCTTTAGGATGTTTACAATGCTTGTTGGTTTGTGCGGTGCAGGACAGAAACTTTGGCTGTCGTGCGCGATTTTACATGTTTTGCTGAAACGTCAATTGGTTCTTATTCCTTTTGCACTGTCTTTATGTGCAACTTTTTTATTTTTTCTAATTTTTGTAGATTTTTTGGGGTACCAGAAGTATGGTGGATGTTCAGATTGCTACAGACTGTTCTGTTTTTAACAGATTCTGTTTTTGATGCATAGTTTACTTGTTTTGATGAATCTATCAATTTATATCAGTGGATTGAGCCATGGAAAAGTTATGTTACAGTAGACACAATGCAAAAACAAAATATGAATTGGTTTGCTACAGTACTTAGAGTAGTGATTTGCTTTATTATATTAACAGATCTTACCGAGTTTTCTGTTGAAGTTTTGTATAGATGAAGTGTCTAATCGAGGAGGTCTCGATATAAGGAAAAGGAAGAGAGGCAAGAGCTCAAGCTTGGGGATGCCCAAGGCACCTCAAATAAATATTCAAGGAGACTCAAGCGTCTAAGCTTGGGGATGCCCCGGAAGGCATCCCCTCTTTCTTCAACAAGTATCGGTATGTTTTCGTATTCATTTCGTTCATGCGACATGTGCAAGTCTTGGAGCATCTTTTGCATTTAGTTTTCACTTTTATTTTATGCACCATGCTGAGATAGTCCTTGGTTGATTTATAGAATGCTCATTGCACTTCACTTATATCTTTTGAGTATGGCTTAATAGAATGCTTCATGTGCTTCATTTATATCATTTGAAGTTTGGATTGCCTGTTTCTCTTTACTTAGAAAACCGCCATTTTTAGAATGCTCTTTTGCTTCACTTATATTTGTTAGAGCGTGGGCATATCTTTTGTAGAAAGAATTAAACTCTCTTGCTTCACTTATATCAATTTAGAGAGATGACAGGAATTGGTCATTCACATGGTTAGTCATAAAATCCTACATAAACTTGTAGATCACAGAATATGATATGTTTGATTCCTTGCAATAGTTTTGCGATATAAAGATGGTGATATTAGAGTCATGCTAGTGGGTGGTTGTGGATTGTAGAGACACTTGTGTTGAGGTTTGCAAGTCCCTTAGCATGCATGTATGGTAACCGTTGTTTGACAAATTTGAACCATGGGGTGTTTCTTTGATTGTCTTCCTTATGAGTGGCGGCCGGGGACGAGCAATGGTATTTTCCTACCAATCTATCCCCCTAGGGGCTAATAAACTTTTGCAATAAGTATATGAGTTCTTTATGACTAATGTGAGTCCATGGATTATACGCACTTTTACCTTTCCATCATTGCTAGCCTCTTCGGTACCATGCATTGCCCATTCTCACCTCGAGAGTTGGTCCAAACTTCGCCGGTACATCCAAACCCCGTGATATGATATGCTCTATCACACATAAACCTCCCTATATCTTCCACAAAACAGCCACCATACCAACCTATCATGGCACTTCCATAGCCATTCCTAGATATATTGCCATGCAACTTTCATCATCATCATATACATGACTTGAGCATTCATTGTCATATTGCTTTGCATGATCGTAAGATAGCTAGCATGATGTTTTCATGGCTTGTCCGTTTTTTGATGTCATTGCTACGCTAGATCATTGCACATCCCGGTACACCGCTGGAAGCATTCATATAGAGTCATATCTTTGTTCTAGTATCGAGTTGTAATTTTGAGTTTTAAGTAAATAAAAGTGTGATGATCATCATTATAGAGCGTTGCCACATGAAAAAAAAGGAAAGGCCAAAGAAGCCTAAATAAAAAAGGGGGCCAAAGAAGCCCACCCAAAAAAGGAAAAAAAAAAGAAAAAAGGGGCAATGTTACTATACTTTTTCCACACTTGTGCTTCAAAGTAGCACCATGTTCTTTATATAGAGAGTCTCTTATGTTGTCACTTTCATATACTAGTGGGAATTTTTCATTATAGAACTTGGCTTGTATATTCCAACGATGGGCTTCCTCAAATGCCCTAGGTCTTCATGAACAAGCAAGTTGGATGCACACCCACTTAGTTTCAGACTGAGCTTTCATACGCTTATAGCTCTAGTGCATCCGTTGCATGGAAATCCCTACTCCTCGCATTGACATCAATTGATGGGAATCTCCATAGCCCGTTGATTAGCCGCGTCGATGTGAGACTTTCTCCCTTTTTGTCTTCTCCACATAACCTCCATCATTATATTCTATTCCACCTATAGTGCTATATCCATGGCTTGCGCTCATGTATTGTGTGAGGGTTGAAAATGCTGAAGCGCGTTAAAAAGTATGAACCAATTGCCTGGCTTGTCATCGGGGTTGTGCATGATGGGAGCATTTTGTGTGACGAAAATGAAGCATGGCCAAACTATATGATTTTGTAGGGATAACCTTGCTTTGGCCTTGTTGTTTTGAAAAGACATGATTGCTTTATTAGTACGCTCGAAGTATTATTGTTTTTTATGTCAAATGATAGACTATTGCTTTGAATCACTCGTGTCTTAATATTCATGCCATGATTAGACATATGTTCAAGATTATGCTAGGTAGCATTCCACATCAAAAATTATCTTTTTTATCATTTACCTACTCGAGGACGAGCAGGAATTAAGCTTGGGGATGCTGATATGTCTCCGTCGTATCTATAATTTTTGATTGTTCCATGCCAATATTCTTCAACTTTCATATACTTTTGGCAACTTTTTATACTATTTTTGGGACTAACATATTGATCCAGCGCCCAGTGCCAGTTCATGTTTGTTACATGTTTTATGTTTCGCAGAAACCCAATATCAAACGGAATCCAAACAGGATAAAAATGGGCGGAGAATTATTTTGGAATATTTGGGATTTTCCGGAGAAAGAATCAACGTGAAACGGTGTCCGAGGTGGCCAGGAGATAGGGGGCGCGCCCTCCCCCTGGGGGCGCCTGGCACTCTCCTGGGCCACCCGTAAGGCGGTTGACACTCTTCTTTTGCTGCAAGAAAGATAGTTTTATGAGAAAAATCTGGGCGAAAGATTCACCCCATTCGGAGTTACGGACCTCCGGATATAAAAGAAATGGTGAAGGGGCAGAATCTGGGAACGCAGAAACAGAGAGATAGATCCAATCTCGGAGGGGCTCTCACCCCTCCCATGCCATGGGAGCCAAGGACCAGAAGGGAAACCCTTCTCCCATCTAGGGAGGAGATCAAGGAAGAAGAAGAAGAAGGGGGGCTCTCTCCCCATTGCTTCCGGTGGCGCCGGAGCGCTGCCGGGGGCCATCATCATCACCGCGATCTTCACCAACAACTTCACCGCCCTCATAACCAACTCTTCACCCCTCTATGCAGAGGTGTAACCCCTCTCTTACCCGATGTAATCTCTACTTAAACATGGTGCTCAACACTATATATTATTTCCCAATGATGTATGGCTATCCTATGATGTTTGAGTAGATCCGTTTTCTCGTATGGGTTAATTGATGATCGTGATTGGTTTGAGTTGCATGTTTTATTATTGGTGCTGTCCTATGGCTCTCTCCGTGTCGTGCAAGCGTGAGGGATCCCCGCTGTAGGGTTTGCAATATGTTCATGATTTGCTTATGGTGGGTGGCGTGAGTGAACAGAAGCACAGACCCGAGTAAGTAGGTTGTTTGCGTATGGGATAAAGGGGACTTGATACTTTAATGCATTGTTTAGTTTTACCTTAATGATCTTTAGTAGTTGCGGATGCTTGCTAGAGTTCCAATCATAACTGCATATGATCCAAGAAGATAAAGTATGTTAACTTATGCCTCTCACTCAAATAAAATTGCAATAGTGATTACCGGTCTAGTTATCGATTGCCTTGGGCAAATAACTTTCTCGTAACAAAAAGCTCTCTACTAAAACTAACTTAGTTGTGTCTTTATCTAAACAGCTCCTAGCTTTTATTTACGTGTTCTTTATTATGTTGCAAACCTATCCAACAACTCCTACAAAGTACTTCTAGTTACATACTTGTTCTAGGTAAAGCGAACATCAAGCGTGCGTAGAGTCGTATCAGTGGCTGATAGGACTTGAGAGAGTATTTGTTCTACCTTTAGCTCCTCGTTGGGTTCGACACTCTTACTTATCGAAAGAGGCTATAACTATCCCATATACTTGCGGGTCATCAACCATCTTCAGTTTTAAAACTCCGAGGGGCACAAATCGTCATGTGCCATATGATAGATTATCTAAAATGCTCAATGCACACAATTAATCCGCAAATGCATTGTCATCAATCACCAAAACCACTAAGGAAGAAAAATGCCCTAACACCTGCCATAAGAAACACTATCTTAATTAGATGCTTGAATACCCATGGAGGCAATTCCAAACAAAGCATGTGACATATGACAAGGGATGTAGGGATTGGCTTGATGATAGTAATTCTCCCACTCAAAAGAAATGGAAGTGTGCCAAGTTGCTAATTTTGCTTGCTACATTGTCGATTAAAGGTTGAAGATCCTCCTTGGAGATCATGCTTCAAGATAGGGGAAGCCCCAAAATGGTGCACGAGATTGATTTAACTAGCAAAGAAAGTGTACATTCATAGACTGGAGATCAACCACATTTCACATCATAGAAGAGACAACGCTTTTTATTGAGATTGCCTAGAGGCCTAACCATACAGATCTAGTATAGCTCTTGAGTTTCCACCAGTTCTTGCTCTATAGGATGATGAAGAGGCCCACATCATACATGAACAGTGAAAATCTTCCCGAGTTGCCACCAGTTCTCGCTCTATATGTTTGATGAATAGGGCCACAGCATTAAAAATATGTGTTGCACTCCCTAGCGACTTAGGCTTTCAAACACTCCAAGTTTCTCTGCCTTATGCATGACTGTGCTAAGAACATCTACAATCAAGAGAAAGAAGAGTGATGATAGGGGATACCTTGCCTAAGCCACAAGTGTATTAATTCTTCTCCCTAGGTGACCATTTATCGAGTGTTTGCTATCCAAATCTTGTCTTTTCATATAACATGAATTAGGTACATACAAAATACCAAACCAAAATCATTGCAAATGTCCAATTTGAAAAAAATAGAGGAGGTGCCCTGCACCTAATGAAAGTTGTGGTAGAGTGGCTGATCCAACCTTTGATGAAGGCGCTTTCAATTTGTCTCAATGAGTTGATCCATTCTTGGTGCCACTCTTGACGACAAAGACTACACAGAGCCATGGATTACACCGATGGACTTGTATCACATATATCCACAAACTCTGCCTAAAGGAGAAAAAAAATGCTTGATCTGGCATGCAAATCATGTTGTCACTTCTGGTGAGATACCGAATTGGCGCCATAATCACCTACTTTATCTCGATAAGCATAAAATTTAGCAAAGAAACCATTGGGGCCAGGAGCTCTCTCTTGAGAAATCCTATATACCTAAGAGAGTCATCCCGACTAACTTATTTATCTCAACATGCAAGGACGCCACCTCATCATACAACTATGGATGGGATAATGCTCACCTCAACATGCAATGAAGCATGGGAAAAGACCCACCACAACATTCCAGCATGCATGGGAAAATGCTTGCCACTAAGTTATTCTACTTATATTATAAATATTGTTATATATATATACATGATAAAATATAATAATTCATGTATTTTCTATTTTGGTTCTCAAGGTTATCAACCTAAATTTTTACCAACCAATCCCCGCAACAATGCGAGGGGTATCCTCTAGATTTTCTAATTACTCGCCCGCAAAAATTCAATTCTTATGGCGAAATATCAAGAGCCAATATAGAAAGTGAATCCAAATTTAAAGTTGTCGAAATGTTTCTTGGTGCTCTAATCAAGTCCACAAGGAAATCCACAGCTAAATTGTCCATGTCCTCTTGGGAAGCAACTTCAAAGTCACCGCGACTAGTGTTTAAACATGCAAATATGGTGCCAATGCTTATTCTAAGCGCATCAAGTGCCCCCTTAGTGGTTTTGGAGTATTGAAGAGAAATAAGTTGAGGGACTATTGTGTTTGTGAGTGTACACAGGAGTTATAGTCACTGAAGATTTGGTTTAACCCATGGAAGACAACCCCTAAAATATATTTCTTCAAATGAAGAATTTGGTGATGAAGTTGGTACGGCCTTTGAAGAAATTAATGTGAATACTGCGAAGCTTGAAGAGTTTTGTTTTTGTAGTTTCTTTCTTCTTATTTGAGTCATTGATATCTCCAACGTATCTATAATTTTTGATTGTTCCATGCTATTATATTATCTGTTTTGGATGTTTTATATCCATTAATATGCTATTTTATATTATTTTTGGGACTAACATATTAACCTAGAGCCCAATGCCAGTTTCTGTTTTTTGCCTGTTTTAGAGTTTCGTAGAAAAGGAACACCAAACGGAGTCCAAACGGAATAAAACTTTCGCGATGATCTTTCTTGGACCAGAAGCAAACCAGTAGACTTGGAGATGAAGTCGGAGGAGCCTCAAGGCAGCCACAAGGGTGGAGGGCACGCCTAGGGGGGTAGGGAGCGCCCCCTGTCGTGTGGGCCCCTCGTGGGTCTCCTGACCTAATTCTTTCGCCCATATATACTCTTATACCCCAAAACCATTAGGGGGAGCCACGAAAACACTTTTCCACCGCCGCAACCTTTTGTACCCATGAGATCCCATCTAGGGACCTTTTCCAGCGTCCTGTCGGAGGGGGATTCGATCACGGAGGGCTTCTACATCAACACCATTGCCCTTCCGATGAAGTGTGACTAGTTTACCACAGACCTACAGGTCCATAGCTAGTAGCTAGATGGCTTCTTCTCTCTCTTTGATTCTCAATACCATGTTCTCCTTGATTTTCTTGGAGATCTATTCAATGTAATAATCCTTTGCAGTGTGTTTGCCGAGATCCGATGAATTGTGGATTTACGATCAGATTATCTATGAATACTATTTGAATCTTCTTTGAATTCTTATATGCATGATTTGATATCTTTGCAAGTCTCTTCGAATTATTGGTTTAGTTTGGCCTACTAGATTGGTTTTTCTTGCAATGGGAGAAGTGCTTAGCTTTGGGTTCAACCTTGCAGTGTCCTTTCCCAGTGATAGTAGGGGCAGCAAGGCATGTATTGTATTGTTGCCATCGAGGATAAAAAGATGGGGTATTCATCATATTGCTTGAGTTAATTCCTCTACATCATGTCATCTTACTTAATGCGTTACTCCATTCTTTATGAACTTAATACTCTAGATGCATGCTGGATAGCGGTCGATGTGTGGAGTAATAGTAGTAGATGCAGAATCGTTTTGGTTACTTGACATGGACGTGATGCCTATGTTCATGATCATTGTCTTAGATATTGTCATAATTATGCGCTCTTCTATCAATTGCTCGGCAGTAATTTGTTCACCCACCATATTTTTTGCTATCTTGAGAGAAGCCACTAGTGAGACCTATGGCCCCCGTGTCTCTTTTCCATCATATAAGTTCTCTTTTCCATCATGTAAGTTTCCAATCTACTATTTTGCATTCTTTTACTTACCGATCTATAAACCAAAAATACAAAAAATATTTACTTTACCGCTTATCTATCTCTATCAGATCTTCACTTTTGCAAGTAACCGTGAAGGCATTGACAACCCCTTTATCGTGTTGGGTGCAAGTTTGTTTGATTGTTTGTGCAGGTATTCAGTGACTTGTGCATTGTCTCCTATTGGATTGATACCTTGGTTCTCAAACTGAGGGAAATACTTACTTTACTTTGATGCATCACCCATTCCTCTTCAAGGGAAAAACCAACGCAAGCTCAAGAGGTAGCAGGAAGAATTTATGGAGCCATTGCCGGGGAGATCTACGCCAAGTCAACAAGTACCCATCATAAACTCTCATCTCTTGCATTACATTATTCGCCATTCGCCTCTCATTTTCCTCTCCCCCACTTCTAAAATGATTTTCAAAAAGATTTTCCTTTTCTTCGCCTTCTTCCCGTATGTATTTATGTTTGTGTTTTCATGTGCCTTCTATTTGATTGCATCTTTGCTTGCTAAAAATCTATTGATATGGATCCACTTAAAGTGTTCTACTTGGATCATATTCGATCTATATGTGCTTGTGTTGAAACCCCAACTAGTTTAGTTGAGGGAAAATCTTTAGATGAGCATGCTCATCTTGTGTGTCACTGTTTGTCTGAAAAAGGGAGACTCTTATGGAATCAAATAAACAGTTTGTTGTGTTATGCTTGGAATCTTTGTGAAATTTATGATTTTACTTGTTGCTCTAAGAACCCTAAAAAACACCTTCCCTACCTACGTGTGTTTAATGATAATGAAATCTTATTTTCTTATGGAAAGGGTGTTTATAGTTACTATGATATTGAACAAATTGAAGAATTTGTTGCTTTTAAGGGTGCTTATGAAGTTGCTTCTTTGATGGAAGAGTATGATATTACTCTCTACAAATCTGAAAATTTTGACATACTTAAATATTGGTATGAAAACTATGCTCATAATGTCTATGTTAGAGAATTTACTGAGAGAATGACCATTGCTTTGGAAGAAAATAATGATATGCATGAATCTACAGATAATTATGATTCTGATGATTTGATTGAAATATCCCTTGATGAACATGATGCTTGCTATTCTTATGGACATGATGCCAAAATTTATGGAGATGAATTTGCTATACTCCCTGATGTTAAACATGAGATTGTTGCTATTGTACCCATACTTGATAGTTCCTTCAATGAAAACCATGATTGCATTGATGTTATTATAAGTTCTCTTAATGTCAATTGTGTTAATGATATGCAAAACCTAAGCTTGGGGATGCTAGTTTTGCTATGTCTACTATTTGTTGCAATGATCATAATTGGGGTGATTCTTCTTATGATCTTGAAAATTTATTTAAGCTCCATGATGAATATGAGATTGATAATAATGTTTGCACTAATATTGAAAGTGGGTTTATAAGAGTGTTAACTTTAGCTCCCACATATTTGGAGAATTTTCAACCTTATGAATTTTTTGATAAAAGTGGGTTTGGAGAGGTCATGACTTTAGTTAATGTTGATCCCACTATTTTGGAAGAGTGTCAACTTCGCATGCATGTGGATCATGTTGACAATATGTTATGTGATAGCTATATTGTTGAATTTTCTTATGATCCTACATGTAATTATTATGAGAGAGGAAAATATGGTTGTAGAAATTTTCATGTTACTAAATTACCTCTCATTATGTTGAGATTGCTATTGTTTCTTTCTTCTTCCTTGCATATGCTAGTTTTTGCTTGCCTTGATAATTTGTTTGCTTATAAAATGCCTATGCATAAGAAGTATGTTAGACTTAAATGTGTTTGTCATGTGTTTTATGATGCTCTCTTTGTTCTTCAATTCTTGTCTTTCATATGAGCATCATCAAAATTATCAATGCCTAGCTAAGGGCGTTAAACAATAGCGCTTATTGGCAGGCAACCCAATTTTATTTTTGTTCTTTACTTTTTGTTCCTGTTTAGTAATAAATAATTCATCTAGCCTCTGGTTAGATGTGGTTTTATGTTTTAATTGGTGTTTGTGCCAAGTTAAACCTTTAGGATAGCTTACGGTGATAGTTGTATTGATCCTGCTGAAAAAAAGAAACTTTTGCGCCCAGTAAATAATTTCCAGGATTTTATTGAAATGTGCTTTTGATATGATTCATTTTGCTCTGGATTTGTGCACAAATTGCTCAAGTTGTCCTAATTTTTTAGAATTTTTGGAGTTATAGAAGTATTCGAGAGTTACAGATTACTATAGACTGTTATGTTTTGATAGATTCTGTTTTCTATGTGTTGTTTGCTTACTTTGATGAATCTATGGGTAGTATCGGGGGGTATGAACCATGGAAAGTTGGAATACAGTAGATATTTCACCAATCTCTACTCCTAAAGGAGCAGTTGGTAGTCTCCGCCGATCAATTTTCGTCCCACCTATCATGGTTTTTTTTCGTCCCACCTTCGCTGTTTTTTTCGTAGATTTTTTTCGTCCCCTCCCACCACTTTTAACCTTTTTTTCGCTAGTTTTTTCCGTCTTCGGTCCCTCTAGGCACACACCCAAAACTCTCACCCTGGCACAAAACCCGCTCGGCCGCTCCTCTCGATCCCATCGAAGTCCCAGCTTTGTTGCCGCCGTCGATGTAGGATCTGTCGCGATCTCGTTCGATCTCCCTACCGCCCACATACGAGATCACCGCCGCCGACATCCGGGAGTGGTGCCTCTCGTCCGCCGCCATGGTACGGGATCGTCGCTGCCGAAGTACCAGATGAGATCCCAGGCCGTTAGTCATCGTATAAATAGATAATGAGTTCACATCAATACTTTATACTAACGGAGCTTATAAGATTTTTTGTTGAGTTTTGTGTTGTGAAGTTTTCTAATTTTGGGTAAGGATTTGATGGACTATGGAATAAGGAGTAGCAAGAGCCTAAGCTTGGGGATGCCCAAGGCACCCCCAAGGTAATATTCAAGGACAACAAAGAGCCTAAGCTTGTGGATGCCCCGGAAGGCATCCCCTCTTTCGTCTTCGTCTTTTGGTAACTTTACTTGAGGCTATATTTTTATTCACCACACGATATGTGTTTTGCTTGGAGCATCTTGTATGATTTGAGTCTTTGCATTTTATTTTGCCACAATCATCCTTGTTGTACACACCTTTTGGGAGAGACACACATGAATCGTGATTTATTAGAATACTCTATGTGCTTCACATATCTTTTGAGCTAGGCAATATTGCTCTAGTGTTTCACTTATATCTCTTTAGAGCACGGCGGTGGTTTTATTTTATAGAAAGTGATGAACTCTCATGCTTCACTTATATTATTTTGAGAGTCTTTAGAACAGCATGGTAATTTGCGTTGGTTATAAATTTAATCCTAATATGATAGGCATCCAAGAGGGATATAATAAAAACTTTCATATAAAGTGCATTGAATAATATGAGAAGTTTGATTCTTTATGATTGTTTCGAGATATGAAGATAATGATATTAGAATCATGTTAGTGGAGTAATTATGAATTTGAGAAATACTTGTGTTGAGGTTTGTGATTCCCGTAGCATGCGCGTATGGTGAACCGTTATGTAACGAAGTTGGAGCATGAGGTATTTTTGATTGTCCTCCTTTGTGTGGAGGTCGAGATCACGCAATGTGAGGGAGTCCTGGACTAGGGGGTGTCCGGATAGCCAGACTATCATCATCGGCTGGACTCCAAGACTATGAAGTTACAAGATTGAAGACTTCGTCCCGTGTCCGGATGGGACTTTCCTTGGCGTGGAAGGCAAGCTTGGCAATACAGATATGTAGATCTCCTACCATTGTAACCGACTCTGTGTAACCCTAGCCCTCTCCGGTGTCTATATAAACTGGAGGGTTTTAGTCCGTAGGACGAACAACCATTACAACAATCATACCATAGGCTAGCTTCTAGGGTTTAGCCTCCTTGATCTCATGGTAGATCCACTCTTGTACTACCCATATCATCAATATCAATCAAGCAGAGTAGGGTTTTACCTCCATCGAGAGGGCCCAACACAGGTAAAACATCGTGTCCCTTGTCTCCTGTTACCATCCGCCTAGACGCATAGTTCGGGACCCCCTACCCGAGATCCGCCGGTTTTGACACCGACATTAGTGCTTTCATCGAGAGTTCCTCTGTGTCGTCACCGATAGGCTTGATGGCTCCTTCAATCAACAACAACGCAGTCCAGGGTGAGACCCTTCTCCCCGGACAGATCTTCGTGTTTGGCGGCTTTGCACTGCGGGCCAATTCACTTGGCCATCTGGAGCAGATCGAAAGCTACACCCCTGGCCATCAGGTCAGATTTGGAAGCCTAAACTTCACGGCTGACATCCGCAGAGACTTGATCTTCGATGGATTCAAACCACAGCCGAGCACGCCGCACTGTCATGATGGGCACGATTTAGCTCTGCTGCCGGACAGTGCCCTGGAGGCCGCACATGAGTCCGCTCCGATCCTTAATTCGGAGCCGACCTTGCAAATCGAGGACGGGTGGTTAGACACCGCCTCGAGGGCTGCAACCTCTACGGCGATGGAGCCGAATACTGACCTTGTCCATTGTAAAGCTCGTGACTCCGAGGTGCTGAACTCCTCGCCGGACTCCGAACCTCCTGCGCCCCTACCAATCGAATCTGATTGGGCGCTGATCATGGAGTTCACCACCGCGGACATCTTTCAGCACTCACCCTTTGGCGACATCCTGAATTCGCTAAAGTATCTCTCATTATGAGGAGAGCCCTGGCCGGACTGCGGTCAGGATGGTTGGTATGCGGACGACGAAGAAATTCAAAACCCTCCCACCACCCACTTTGTAGCCAGTGTCGACGATTTAACCGACATGCTAGACTACGACTCCAAAGACATCGACGGTATGGACGACGACGCCGAAGATGACCAAGAACCAGCTCCTACCGGGCACTGGAAAGCCACCTCAACTCATGATATATATATGGTGGACACCCCAAAGAGGAGCGATACCGAGGAACAACGGGACGCGCCGAAGGATAATTCCCCCGAAAAACAACCAAAGCGGCGACGCAAGCGTGGCCCCAAGTCCCGCCTCGATAACAACAGCACTCATAATGACCCAGCCATAGAGCAGGGCAAACCAGCGGGCGACGAACATGCAACCAGGCAACCATCCGAATAGGATGAATTGGATAATCAACCCATCCCCGGCGAAAACAACAGTCCAGACGATCTTACGTCGAACACACCACCGGAGCATAAGAACCTTCACAAAAGACTTGTCGCCACTGCAAGAAGTTGGAAGAAGCAGAAACGGAAGCTCAAAGCAGCGGAAGACATACTCAGAATGAGGTGGAGCAAAGTCCTCAAGACCGCGGACAAATATGGCAATAGCCACCAAGTAAAGAGCTACCCGAAGCGCAAGCTGCTGGCCGAATTCGATGAGGAGGCCGTAGATCCCCCACAATCAAAAAACAAAGAGGCCGCCTGGCTGGATAAACGACCAGATGACAGGCCAAGAGCGGCAAGCGGCGCCGCACACAAGCCGGCACATGACACACATAAAGATCTCGCAAAATGTATGGCCCGGTCAGTCCATTTATGGGCCAAAGAAGAGGGCCCCAGGAAGCAACACAACACGCCGAGTGTTCGAAGATAACGGCACACCTAAATACAGGGGCGCCACACACCCACTATGTTTCACCGATGAGGTGCTGGATCATGAATTTCCAGCGGGGTTCAAGCCCGTAAACATAGAGGCATACGACGGAACAACAGACCCCGGAGTCTGGATTGAGGATTACATCCTACACATACATATGGCTAGAGGAGACGATCTCCACGCCATAAAATATCTACCCCTCAAGCTCAAAGGGCCAGCTCGGCATTGGCTCAAAAGCCTCCCAGAAAATACCACTGGAAGTTGGGAGGAGCTTGAGGACGCGTTTAGAGCAAATTTTCAGGGGACTTACGTCCGCCCTCCGGATGCAGACGATTTAAGTCACATAACCCAACAGCCCGGAGAGTCAGGGCGCAAATTCTGGTACAGGTTCCTCACCAAGAAGAACCAAATAGTCGACTATCCGGACGCCGAAGCCTTAGCAGCTTTCAAACATAACGTCCGAGACGAATGGCTCGCCAGACACCTCGGCCAAGAAAAGCCAAGAACAATGGCCGCGCTAACAAGCCTCATGACCCGCTTCTGCGCAGGGGAAGACAGCTGGCTAGCAAGATGCAGCACTAGCGACCCGAGTACATCCGAGATCAGAGATGGAAACGGAAAATCACGGTGCAGAAAGGACCAGCGCCGAAATACGGAAAAGGGCCCAAAGAACACGGCGGTCAACACCGGATTCAAAAGCTCGCGGCCGAACAACAAAACACTGCCTCTTAAGGACAACAGTGACGAGCTATCCAACCTAAACAAAATTTTGGATCGGATATGTCAAATCCACAGTACCCTCGGGGAGCCTGCAAATCACACCCACCGAGATTATTGTGTCTTCAAACAGTCCGGCCGACTCAACGCCGAACACAAGGGGCTCGACACGCCAAGCGAGGATGACGACGAACCCAACTAGCAGAGCGCCGGAAAACAAAAGACTTTCCCTCAAGAAGTCAAAACAGTAAACTCACTCCATGTGATAATATGGAACAACAGTGCGGCACCCGCTAAAGTACGCGTCGCACGGTCCACCCTAGCGGAATCCCGAGATTGGATGTTAAAACCAATCACTTTTGACCACCTGGATTATTCCAAAAGTATTCGAAACGCAGGATGGACTGCTCTGATATTGGATCCTATAATAAACGGACTACAATTTACACAAGTCCTAATGGATGGCAGCAGCGATTTAAACCTGCTATATCCGGACACAATCCGCAAGTTGGGGATAGACCCTACTAAAATTTGCCATAACCGCACTTCCTTCAAAGGAGTGACGCCAGGCCCTTACGCCAAGTCCATGGGCTCCTTACTACTACCTCCGTCTCGGTGAATAAGTCATTCGCGTAGTTCTAGGTTGACGATTTAACTATCCAAATATGTATTATATGTGACAAAAAATATATATTTAGAAACTACATCCTTGTAGAAATCTAGTGATATACTTTTCATGACATATAACACATATTTAAATCCTCAAATTGATGACCTAGAACTACGCAAATGACTTATTCACCTAGACGGAGGTAGTACTAGAAGTTGTGTTCGGTTCACCCGACAACTTCCGTTGTGAAAAGCTAATCTTCCATGTCCCCCATTTGAAACTAGCCATCAAGCACTATTGGGATGTGAAGCTTTCGCCCCCTTTAACGCAATACCGCACTATGCGTCTCTTACACTTAAAATGCCCGGTCCACGCGGCATCATCTCCTTACGAGGTCGCTCAAGACCCCGGACACGGCTAGGCGAGTCCGGCACAAATAAACAAGGAGCTTTCTAGCCGCACACCCCTTCATAAGGGGCTGCGCGTATGAACAATAAGAGCAAACAAAAGCTCAACTTTATTCATTTATTCATACTCTGTTTTAAATACATTTTTCACACGATTTCTTTTCAAACTAAGTTCCTCTATTTTACAGATGAACAGCGTGCTACACCCGTCCAGGATACAGCACAAGGGAGACACAGGCGCAGACGTGCAGTAGGGACCCGCTGCAAGGGTTCTTTTCAGATAAGACCCTACGTAAACCTTTTTTACTGTCTCTTGTTGCTATACATCCCCTGGTTTCTTACCATAACTAGAGAGGTGGCTGACGTTTTGGCATCGGCCGCGTCAGAGGATCTTGCGTGTACCTGGACACTAGGGGCTTAGGGCATTGATCTGCCCGTCATCATAAAGACCGAACACCTCAGGGAGTGTTCAGCGTCTCGAGTTAGGCCTTATATGCATCAGCTCCGAATCATGTCTTTGGTCAAATGTTGGGTTTGCCCGGCTCCTGTGTTTTGCTGCCTTACATTCCGTATCATCGGCTAACGCGGCACTGTGGAGAACTATCGGGATTGTGCCCGGTTCGCCGGTGAGCACCTCAAGAGAGAAAGTCGAAAACCGATCGTCATGATGTAGCGAGAGACCGGTCAACCACTCGATCGACCTCTGAATGTTTAGAATTCCTCCGCTTTGACGAAGGACCGCTTCGGTCGGCACACACGCCCCAAATCCGGAGAGCACGGTGCCCCTAGGGGCTATATCGTAGCCCCACCTTCGAACTCCTATGGCTAAGTGAAAGTGATAAAGCATTATAGTCCGGTTGCCTTGTTTGCTATGCTACCACCTCCTTCACAGGACCAAGACGTTGGATTAAGTGTGAAAATGCGCTATTTTGCAAACACCCCGCACCATGTGCGTGGGGGGCTAAGTCAAGACTGCCATCTTTCGGTTATACACAAGTATACATTAATGGTCAGACAGAGATATTTCAATACTTGAAAGCACAAGTATAAAAAGCGCTTATATTATGAATATCGTTTTACAAACCATAAAGATCATTTGAACATGACATTTTTGAGCATCGCGACTCTATTACACGAGCACCACGCAGAACTTCCCCAAAATAGTGCTCGGCGGGTAACCGCTCTCGTCCAACCCCCGTTGCAACATCGGTGGCATCCATCTCCGCCGAAGATGTCTTCACACGGCGAGGGCCATCCGCGCACCCTCTATGCAGGCCGACCGCTTCATCGCTTTGATATGCGGCACCGCCCCAAGGAATTGCTGCAGAAGCCAAAATAACTCTTGGCTTGGGCCTATCCGCCGACATGAGCCACGATATCCGTCATGGCAAGTTCGGACAATCTATTCAGCTCAGCCCACTCAGCCAACCGATCGGTCGGTGAAGTGAACGCCCGGACTGTGGAATTGAGACCAAAAAAGCTCTTCCGTCTCGTGATCCTTTTGACTTCGGAAGTGCACAACAGCATCTACCGCACTCGCCGCTAAATCCATATAAGGATCCTTCGGACCCCACATCTGGCCAAGTTGAGCATACTTCGGATCTGTGAACCTCCTGTGCAGCAGAAAGGGCTTGCCAGCCGCAATATCTTCGGCCTGGCGCAGCTCCTCCTTTATAGCCCTCATTGCAGAACGGGCATCCTTGGCTTCGGCGGTGGCCTTCTTCAGGTCTTCTTGCTCCGCTTGGCGTTCTTTTTCAAGAACCTCACAGCGGTCGGTAACATCTTTCAGCTTCACGGCCATTTCGGCCATCTCCTCCCTGCTTCGGCAGTGAGCATCCCTTTCGGCTTCGGTCGCCTTCGAGGCAGCCGCATCACTCCTTCTAGCCTGTTCCTTGGCTCGAGCAAGTTCTGCCCGAAGGTCCTCCACAGCAGCGGCACCATCTGCATTAAGCACACATGTTGTAAGGAGTGGGCTTCAGCTCCCTTACTAGGTAACCGCGGAGAAACAACCTACCTTGTGACTCATCAAGTCGCTTATTGACCAGCGCGATGTCCGCATCCGCAACGTCGAGTTGCCGCTTTAGTTCGGCAACTCCATCAGTCCGGCTGGCCACCGGATTATCCGCCACCTGCATAGGAAAGGCGAAAATAAATACCTAAGATTATGATCCTCGGCACGCTGTCGCTTTCGACAACATACCGAGTCTCACGGGCTACTATCTATACAGGGCGCACTTTATGTGTAAAACTGCCAGAAGGTATGTCATTTTTACGTACCTCAAACCCCGCCAGCAAACTTCTGACGGCATCATGCAACCCGCCTTCGGCGGATGAAATTCTTCCAATCACCGTACTCATCAATGTACGGTGACCTTCTGAGATAGACGCCCTCTCAAGCAGATCCTTCAGCTCCCCCAGCCGTACACCAGCTGGTGCTGAACTCTCCGGCCCTGCCGAACTCGGGGACACCCTCTATGACGACACCTCAGGGTCGTCCGCCCCACCTGACGGTGCGGCAGATGGAGGCGTCTCGCTGTCCATCATCTCCGGACGAAGGTCCCCCGAAGACGAGCTCAGCTGAGAAGGACGGAGATCCAAACTACAAGGTAAAAACTTCGGTTATCCTCAGAAGCAAAATAGGGATGTCCCTCATTACAAAAATCCCCTTTTTCTACTTACGGCTCGCTGGAGGGCTGATTCCTTAGGGGAGATAGTGCGGTCGGGGCCTCCCCAGGCGCAAGACCCTCTCGTGAAGATCTCTTCCCCCACTTCGAGGCCTTGGCCTCCGGGTTTCCGGAAGCGGTCCTCTTCTCCCCTTGGAAGGAGGGATTCTCGATCCCCCTTTCTCAAAAGCCTCCTTGGTAGAGGCAGTAGTTTCTCTGTTTTCCCCTTCGCCTTCCTCTGAAGGCACAACCTACAGCATCCTGACCAGCACGGGATCCGGCGCGGTCTCCGGGAGGGGGGTCGGACACCGTATCAATTTCGCTTGCGCTATCCACTCATATTCAAAGGACGATTGGTTAAAAGGCAAATTTGAGAAGACGCAAACAAACGGTGTGTCCGGACACAGGGCTACTTATCTGAGCATCCGGGCGATTGCAGCTTAGGCCGGCATCCTCGGTCAATTCCGGACACACTTCTTGTGATCCGAAGAACAATTTATACATCTCCACGGGTGTCGTACATGAAGTGTTGGAGAGCTCGTGGCCCCTCTGGATTGAATTCCCATAGGCGGAGGGGCGACGCTTGCGAGGCGAAGACGCCAAGCAAAGATAACTGCATCACTATGACCAGATCGATCTCCCTCTCTTGGAGGTCTCGAATCCGGCCCTGCAATAGGGGTACATCCTTTGACGGCCCCCAGTTGAGCCCTTGGTTGACCCATGACATCAGCCGCCGTGGACGGCCCGAACGAAAGATGGGTGGCGGCCTCTGCCTGCTGCCCCTGTGAGCGGTAATATAGAACCACTCCTGTTGCCACAAGCCGAGCTCCTCCTGGAAAGAGCCCTCGGGCCATGGAGCATCATCCCTCCTGCTTACAACCGCCCGCCAAGACTCGCTTGACGCCTCGATCATCTTCGCTCCACGTTGAAGGTTTTGAGCCACAAACCGAAGTGAGGAGTAGTGCGGAGGAAGGCTTCGCAGACGACAATGAATGACAAGATGTGGAGGATGGACTCCATAGCCAGGTCATGGAATTCCAACCCATAGTAAAACATGAGCCCTCTCACAAAAGGATCCATCGGGAAGCCTAAACCCCGAGGAGGTGAGACACAAACACGACGCTCTCGCCGGGCTCAGGAGTAGGAATGACTTGACCTTTGGCGGGCAACCTATGTGAAATCTCGTAGGTCAGGTACCTCGCTTCTCTCAGCTTTAGCACGTCCTCTTCCGTGACGGAGGAAGGCATCCACCGGCCCTGTAGGTCGGAGCCGGACATTGTTGAAGGTCCGAGACGCTCGAATCTAGGGCTCTGGGTGTTGGAACTCGGGGCGAGAGGCAGATTCGATTGAGGATTGAAGAAAAGAAACATGCCTTGGTCCCATTATAAAGAGGGAGAATACCAAGATCTGTCCCCGTGACCGTTTGAGACTCACCTTCGATAGAGGAGGCATGGCCACGAGCACGGTTGGGTTACCCACGTCCGTATTGATGGGAATCCCGGAATAAGGGGAACACGATCTCTGCTTCGACAAGACGTGCCAGGGAAACTGCTTCGCTAAACGCGCTGAGGTGGTATAATAAAAACGATTCAAGTAAAGGCTTGGAAGTGGTGTGACGTCACGCCACTAAATACGTTAGCAGATTGAACTTGTGTACATAATATTCTCTCTACGGAGGTACGTGGAATTTATTTTGCAGAGCCGGACACTATCCTGGTGTTCGCAATCTTCTATGAATTATTCGGAGGAGGAACCCACCTTGCAATGCCGAAGACAATATGCACGCCGGACTCATCGTCATTGAAGCCTGGTTCAGGGGCTACTGAGGGAGTCCTGGACTAGGGGGTGTCCGGATAGCCGGACTATCATCATCGGCCAGACTCCAAGACTATGAAGATACAAGATTGAAGACTTCGTCCCGTGTCCGGATGGGACTTTCCTTGGCGTGGAAGGCAAGCTTGGCAATACGGATATGTAGATCTCCTACCATTGTAACCGACTCTGTGTAACCCTAGCCCTCTCCGGTGTCTATATAAACCGGAGGGTTTTAGTCCGTAGGACGAACAAGCATTACAACAATCATACCATAGGCTAGCTTCTAGGGTTTAGCCTCCTTGATCTCGTGGTAGATCCACTCTTGTACTACCCATATCATCAATATCAATCAAGAAGGAGTAGGGTTTTACCTCCATCGAGAGGGCCGAACCTGGGTAAAAACATCGTGTCCCTTGTCTCCCGTTACCATCCGCCTAGACCCACAGTTCGGGACCCCCTACCCGAGATCCGCCGGTTTTGACACCGACACAATGGTTAACTCCTACCAACCCTTCCCCTAGCAGCATGCGTGTAGTGCTTGGTTTCCATGACTAATAGATGTTTGCAATAAGTATGTGAATTCTTTATGACTAATGTTGAGTCCATGGATTATACGCACTCTCACCCTTCCACCATTGCCAGCCTTCTAGTACCGCGCAACTTTCGCCAATACCATACACCCACCATATGCCTTCCTCAAAATAGCCACCATACTTACCTATTATGGCATTTCCATAGCCATTCCGAGATATATTGCCATGCAACTTTCCACCATTCCGTTTATTATGACACATTTCGTCATTATCATATTGCTTTGCATGATCATGTAGTTGACATTGTATTTGTGGCAAAGCCACCTTTCATAATTCTTTCATACATGTCACTCTTGATTCATTGCACATCCCGGTACACCGCTGGAGGCATTCACATAGAGTCATGTTTTTGTTCTAAGTATCGAGTTGTAAGTAAATAGAAGTGTGATGATCATCATTATTAGAGCATTGTCCCATGTGAGGAAATTGAAAAAAAAGGAGGCCAAAGAAGCCAAATAAAAAGAGGCCAAGGAATCCAAAAAGAAAGAAAGAAAAGAAATAAAAAGAAAGAAAAAAGAGAGAGAAAAAGAGAGAAGGGGTAATGTTACTATCCTTTTTCCACACTTGTGTTTCAAAGTAGCACCATGATCCTCATGATAGAGAGTCTCCTATTTTGTCACTTTCATATACTAGTGGGAATTTTTCATTATAAAACTTGGCTTGTATATTCCAACGATTAGCTTCCTCAAATTGCCCTAGGTCTTCATGAGCAAGTGCTACCTCTTGAGCACTGCGTTGGTTTTCCCTTGAAGAGGAAAGGGTGATGCAGCAAAGTAGCGTAAGTATTTCCCTCAGTTTTGAGAAGCAAGGTATCAATCTAGTAGGAGGCTTCACGCGAGTCCCTCGTACCTACACAAACAAAACAAGAACCTCGCAACCGAAGCGATAAAGGGGTTGTCAATCCCTTCACGACCACTTGCGAAAGTGAGATCTGATAGAGATAATAAGATAAGATGAATATTTTTGGTATTTTTATGATATAGATTGGAAAGTAAAGATTGCAAAATAAAGTGGATCGGAAACTTATATGATGAAGATAGACCCAGGGGCCATAGGTTTCGCTAGTGGCTTCTCTCAAGATAGCATAAGTATTACGGTGGGTGAACAAATTACTATCAAGCAATTGATTGAAAAGTGCATAGTTATGAGAATATCTAGGCCTGATCATGTATATAGACATCACGTCCGCAACAAGTAGACCGACTCCTGCCTGCATCTACTACTATTACTCCACACATCGACCGCTATCCAGCATGCATCTAGAGTATTAAGTTCATAAGAACAGAGTAACGCATTAGGCAAGATGACATGATGTAGAGGGATAAACTCAAGCAATATGATATAAACCCCATCTTTTTATCCTCAATGGCAACAATACAATACGTGCCTTGCTGCCCCTGCTGTCACTAGGAAAGGACACCGCAAGATTGAACCCAAAGCTAAGCACTTCTCCCATTGCAAGAAAGATCAATCTAGTAGGCCAAACCAAACTGATAATTCGAAGAGACTTGCAAAGATAACCAATCATACATAAAAGAATTAAGAGGAGATTCAAATATTTCTCATAGATAAACTTGATCATAAACCCACAATTCATCGGATCTTGACAAACACACCGCAAAAGGAGTTACATCGAATAGATCTCCAAGAAGATGAAGGAGAACATTGTATTGAGATTCAAAGAGAGAGAAGAAGCCATCTAGCTAATAACTATGGACCCGAATTGAGATTCATCGGAGAGCCCTTGGCAATGATGTAGAAGCCCTCCGTGATCGATTCCCCCTCTGGTGGAGCACCGAAAAAGGCTCCAAGATGGGATCTCATAGGTACAGAAGGTTGTGGTGGTGGAAATAGGTTTTCGTGGAGCTCCTGGATGTTTTCAGGGTACGTAGATATCTATAGGCGAAGGAGGTCGGTCAGGGGAGCCACGAGGGGCCCATGAGGGTGGGGGGCGTTCCCACCCCCCTAGGGCGCGCCCTCCTACCTCGTGGCCGCCTCGGCTGCTTCTTGACGTCCACTCCAAGTCTCCTGGATTGCGTTTGTCCCAAAAAGATCTCTCTCGAAGGTTTCATTCTGTTTGGACACCGTTTGATATTCCTATTCTTCGAAACATTGAAATAGGCAAAAAAAACAGCAATTTGGGCTGGGCCTCCGGTTAATAGGTTAGTCCCAAAAATGATATAAAAGTGTATAGTAAAGCCCATAAACATCCAAAACGGGTAATGTAATAGCATGGAACAATAAAAAATTATAGATACGTTGGAGACGTATCAAGCATCCCCAAGCTTAATTCATGCTCGTCCTCGAGTAGGTAAATGATAAAAACAGAATTTTTGATGTGGAATGCTACCTAGCATATTTCTCAATGTAATTTTCTTTATTGTGGCATGAATGTTCAGATCCAAATGATTCAAGATAAAAGTTCATATTGACATGAAAACAATAATACTTCAAGCATACTAACAAAGCAATCATGTCTTCTCAAAATAAATGGCTAAAGAATGCTATCCCTACAAAATCATATAGTCTGGCTATGCTCTATCTTCATCACACAAAATATTTAAATCATGCACAACCCCGATGACAAGCCAAGCAATTGTTTCATACTTTGATGTTCTCAAACTTTTTCAACATTCACGCAATACATGAGAGCCATGGACATAGCACTATATGTGGAATAGAATGGTGGTTGTGGAGAAGACAAAAAGGAGAAGATAGTCTCACATCAACTAGGCATATCAATGGGCTATGGAGATGCCCATTAATAGATATCCATGTGAGTGAGTAGGGATTGCCATGCAACAGATGCACTAGATCTATAAGTGTATGAAAGCTCAACAAAAGAAACTAAGTGGGTGTGCATCCAACTTGCTTCCTCAGGAAGACCTAGGGCATTTTGAGGAAGCCCATCATTGGAATATACAAGCCAAGTTCTATAATGTAAAATTCCCACTAGTATATGAAAGTGACAACATAGGAGACTCTCTATTCATGAAGATCATGGTGCAACTTTGAAGCACAAGTGTGGAAAAAGGATAGTAACATTGTCCCTTCTCTCATTTTCTCTCATTTTTTTATTTTTATTTTGGTGGGCTTCTTTGGCCTCTTTCTTTATTTGGGCTTCTTTGGCCTCTTTTATTTTTCATAAAGTCCGAAGTCTCATCCCGACTTATGGGGGAATCATAGTCCCCATCATCTTTCCTCACTTGGGACAATGCCCTAATAATGAAGATCATCACACTTTTATTTACTTACAACTCAAGAATTACAACCCAATACTTAGAACAAAATATGACTCTATGTGGATGCCTCCGGCAGTGTACCAGGATATGCAATGAATCAAGAGTGACATGTATGAAAGAATTATGAAGGTGGCTTTGCCACAAATACCATGTCAACTACATGATCATGCAAAAGCAATATGACAATGATGAAGCGTGTCATAATAAATGAAACGGTGGAAAGTTGCATGGTAATATATCTCGGAATGGCTATGGAAATGTCATAATAGGTAGGTATGGTGGCTGTTTTGAGGAAGGTATATGGTGGGTGTATGGTACCGGCGAAAGTTGCCCGGCACAAGAGAGGCTAGCAATGGTGGAAGGGTGAGAGTGTGCATAATCCATGGACTCAACATAGTAATAAAGAACTCACATACTTATTGAAAAAATCTATTAGTTATCGAAACAAAGTACTATGCGCATGCTCCTAGGGGGATATATTGGTAGGAAAAGACCATCGCTCGTCCCCGACCGCCACTCATAAGGAAGACAATCAATAAATAAATCATGCTCCAACTTCATCACATAACGGTTCACCATACGTGCATGCTATGGGAATCACAAACTTCAACACAAGTATTCCTCAAATTCACAATTACTCCACTAGCATGACTCTAATATTACCATCCTTATATCTCAAAACAATCATCAAGCATCAAACTTCTCATAGTATTCAATGCACTTTCTATGATAGTTTTTATTATACCCAACTTGGATGCCCATCATATTAGGACCAATTTTATAACCATAGCAAATACCATTCTGTTCTAAAATACTCTCAAAATAATATAAGTGAAGCATGAGAGATCAATAATTTCTACAAAATAAAACCACCGCCGTGCTCTAAAAAGATATAAGTGAAGCACTAGAGCAAAATTATCTAGCTCAAAAGATATAAGTGAAGCACATAGAGTATTATAATAAATTCCGAATCATGTGTGTCTCTCCCAAAAGGTGTGTACAACAAGTATGTTGTGGTAAACTAAAAATCAAATACTCATATCATACAAGACGCTCCAAGCAAAACACATTATCATGTGGTGAATAAAAATATAGCTTCAAGTAAAGTTACCGATAGACGGAGACAAAAGAAGGGATGCCTCCCAGGGCATCCCCAAGCTTAGGCTTTTGGTTGTCCTTGAATTATCTTGGGGTGCCATGGGCATCCCCAAGCTTAGGCTCTTGCCACTCCTTATTCCATAGTCAATCAAATCTTTACCGAAAACTTGAAAACTTCACAACACAAAACTCAACAGAAAATCTCATAAGCTCCGTTAGTGCAAGAAAGCAAACCACTACTTTAAGGTACTGTAATGAACTCATTATTTATATATATTGGTGTTAAATCTACTGTATTCCAACTTCTCTATGGTTCATACCCCCCGATACTAGCCATAGATTCATCAAAATAGGCAAACAACACACGAAAAACAGAATCTGTCAAAAACAGAACAGTCTGTAGAAATCAGTAACTTTCGAATACTTCTGGAACTCTAAAAATCCTACCAAAATAGGAAGTCCTAGGCAATTTGTCTATTAATCTACTACAAAAAGAATCAACTAAAAAGCGCGTCACTGTGATTTATTAAAATTATTCTCGTGCATGCATAGGTTTCTGTTTTTCAGCAAGATCAAATTAACTATCACCGTAGGTTATCCTATAGGTTTTACTTGGCACAAACACTAACTAAAACATAAAACCACATCTAAACAGAAGCTAGATGAATTATTTATTACTAAACAGAAGCAAAAAGCAAGGAACAAAAATAAAATTGGGTTGCCTCCCAACAAGTGCTATCGTTTAACGCCCCTAGCTAGGCATAAAAGCGAGAATAGATCTTGGTATTGCCATCTTTGGTATTCAACTCATAAGTGGCTCTCATAATAAATTCATAAGGTAATTTGATTTTCATTCTAGGAAAGTGCTCCATGCCTTTCCTTAATGGAAATTGTAATCTAATATTTCCTTCCTTCACATCAATAATTGCACCAATCGTTCTAAGGAAAGGTCTACCAAAAATAATAGGACATGAAAGATTGCAATCTATGTCAAGAACGATAAAATCTGCGAGCACATAATTCCCATTTGCAACAATAAGAACATCATTAATCCTTCCCATAGGTTTCTTAATAGTGGAATCCGCAAGGTGCACGTTTAAAGAGCAATCATCAAAATTACGGAAACCTAGCACATCACATAAAGTTTTTGGAATCGTGGAAACACTAGCACCCAAATCACACAAAGCATAGCATTCATGATATTTAATTTTAATTTTAATAGTAGGTTCCCACTCATCATAAAGTTTTCTAGGGATAGAAACTTCCAATTCAAGTTTTTCTTCATAAGATTGCATCAAAGCATCAAAGATATGTTTGGTAAAAGCTTTATTTTGACTATAAGCATGAGGAGAATTCAACACGGATTGCAACAAGGAAATACAATCTGTTAAAGAACAATTGTCATAATTATATTCCTTGAGATCCAAAATAGTGGGTTCATTGCTATGTAAAGTTTTGACCTCTCCAATCCCATCATTATCAAGATTCATATTGCAAAACAAAGATTTAATAGGGGACACATCAATCACTTTTAGATCTTCATCATTATTATCATGGAAACTAAAAGAACACGCTTTTACAAAGAAATCTTTTTAGCACGCATCCTAGCGGTTCTTTCTTTGCACTCATCAATGGAAATTCTCATGGCTTTGAGAGGCTCATTGATATCATGCTTAGGTGGAATAGATCTAAGTTTCAAATAATCAACATCAAGAGAAATTCTATCCACATTCCTAGCCAATTCATCAACTTTAAGCAATTTTTCTTCAAGCAAAGCATTGAAATTCTTTTGAGAGATCATAAATTCTTTAACACTATTCTCAAAATCAGAGGGCATCTTATTAAAATTTTCCATAAGAGTTGTTGTAGGAATTACCATAATTATTAGAGGAATTACTAGGAAAAGGCCTAGGATTAAAGTTTCCTCTATACGCGTTGTTACCAAAATTATTCCTACCAACAAAATTCACATCCATAGATTCATTATTATTCTCAATCAAAGTAGCCAAAGGCATATCATTAGGGTCAATAGGAGCACTCTTATTAGCAAACAATTTCATAAGTTCATCCATCTTTCCACTCAAAACATTAATCTCTTCTATCGCATGAACTTTTTTACTAGTAGATCTTTTGGTGTGTCATTTAGAATAATTAACCATAATATTATCTAGGAGTTTAGTAGCTTCTCCTAAAGTGGTTTCCATAAAAGTGCCTCCCGTGGCCGAATCTAAAAGATTTCTAGAAGCAAAATTCAATCCGTCATAAAAATTTTGTATGATCATCCATAAATTTAATCCATGAGTAGGGCAATTGCGAATCATTAATTTCATCCTCTCCCAAGATTGTGCAACATGTTCATGATCAAGTTGCTTAAAATTCATAATATCGTTTCTAAGAGAGATGATCTTAGCAGGAGGAAAATACTTGGAGATAAAAGCATCTTTTCACTTATTCCATGAATCAATACTATTTTTAGGCAAAGACGAAAACCAAGTTTTAGCACGATCTCTAAGTGAAAACGGAAATAACTTCAATTTAAAAATATCATTATCCATGTCTTTCTTCTTTTGCATATCACACAAATCAACAAAGTTGTTTAGATGAGTAGTGGCATCTTCACTAGGACGGCAAGAGAATTGATCTTTCACAACAAGATTCAACAAAGCAGCATTGAGTTCACAAGATTCAGCATCGTTAAGAGGAGCAACCGGAGTGCTAAGGAAATCATTATTGTTGGTATTGGAAAAGCCACACAATTTAGTATTATCTTGAGCCATCGTGACAAGCAATCCAACACACAAGCACAAAAGAGGCAAGCAAAAAAGAGAGGCGAACGGGAAAGAGAGCACGAATAAAACGGCAAGGGTGAAGTGGGGGAGAGGAAAACGAGAGGCAAATGGCAAATAATGTAATGCGAGGGAGAAGAGTTTGTGATGGGAACTTGGTATGTCTTGACTTGTGCGAAGACCTCCCCGGCAACGGCGCCATAAATCCTTCTTGCTACCTCTTGAGCACTGCGTTGGTTTTCCCTTGAAGAGGAAAGGGTGATGCATCAAAGTAGCGTAATTATTTCCCTCAGTTTTGAGAACCAAGGTATCAATCCAGTAGGAGGCTTCACGCAAGTCCCTCGTACCTACACAAACAAAACAAGAACCTCTCAACTGGTACGTCTCCAACGTATCTATAATTTTTGATTGTTCCATGCTATTATATTACCCGTTTTGGATGTTTATGGGCTTTACTTTACACTTTTATATCATTTTTGGGACTAACCTACTAACCGGAGGCCCAGCCCGAATTGCTGTTTTTTTGCCTATTTTAGTGTTTCGAAGAAAAGAAATATCAAACGGAGTCCAAACGGAATGAAACCTTCGGGAGCGATCTTTTTGGAACAAACGTGATCCAGAGGACTTGGAGTGCAAGTCAAGAAACAAGGGAGGCGGCCACGAGGGTGCCCGGCGTGCCCCCTACAGTTGGGTGCGCCCCCCACCCTCGTGGGCGCCTCGAGCGTCCACCGACCTACTTCTTCCTCCTACATATACCCATGTACCCCGAAAACATCAGAAGCGACCACGAAAACCTATTTCCACCGTCGTAACCTTCTTGGAGCCTTTGCCGGCGCTCCGCCGGAGGGGGAATCGACCATGGAGCGCCTCTACATCATCCCCAAGGCCTCTCCGATGAGTTGTGAGTAGTTTACCACAGACCTTCGGGTCCATAGTTATTAGCTACATGGCTTCTTCTCTCTCTTTGAATCTCAATAAAGTTCTCCTTGATCTTCTTGGAGATCTATTCGATGTAACTCTTTTTGCGGTGTGTTTGTCGAGATCCGATGAATTGTGGGTTTATGATCAAGTTTATCTATGAGAAATATTTGAACCTCCTCTGAATTCTTTTATGTGTGATTAAGTTATCTTTGCAAGTCTCTTCGAATTATCAGTTTGGTTTGGCCTACTAGATTGATCTTTCTTGCAATGGGAGAAGTGCTTAGCTTTGGGTTCAATCTTGCGGTGTCCTTTCCCAGTGACAGCAGGGGCAACAAGGCACATATTGTATTGTTGCCATCGAGGATAAAAAAGATGGGGTTTATATCATATTGCATGAGTTTATCCCTCTACATCATGTCATCTTTCTTAATGCATTACTCTTTTCTTTATGAACTTAATACTCTAGATGCATGCTGGATAGCGGTCGATGTGTGGAGTAATAGTAGTAGATGCAGGCAAGAGTCGGTCTACTTGTCACGGACGTGATGCCTATATACATGATCATGCCTAGATAATCTCATAATTATTCGGTTTTCTATCAATTGCTTGACAGTAATTTGTTCACCCACCGTAATACTTATGCTATCTTGAGAGAAGCCACTAGTGAAACCTATGGCCCCCGGGTCTATCTCTTATCATATAAGCTTTCAATCTACTTTTATTTGCATCTTTACTTTTCCAATCTATATCATAAAAGACCAAAAAAATATTTATCTTATCATATTATCTCTATCAGATCTCACTTTCGCAAGTGGCCGTGAAGGGATTGACAACCCCTTTATTGTGTTGGTTGCGAGTTCTTGTTTGTTTGTGTAGGTGCTTAGGACTTCTGAGGAGTCTCCTACTAGATTGATACCTTGGTTCTCAAAAACTGAGGGAAATACTTATGCTACTATTGCTGCATCACCCTTTCCTCTTCAAGGAAAACCAACGCAAGCTCAAGACGTAGCAAGAAGGATTTCTGGCGCCCTTGCCGGGGAGGTCTTCGCTCAAGTCAAGACATACCAAGTACCCATCACAAACTCATCTCCCTCGCACTTACATTATTTGCCATTTGCCTCTTATTTTCCTCTCCCCCACTTCACCCTTGTTGTTTTATTCGCCCTCTCTTTACCGTTTGCCTTCCCGTTGCCATGGCCAAATCAAAAAGAACTAAGGGTCCTTTCCAGGGTTTTAGTACCTTGGATAGTCCCTCTATCCTCTCTAAGCTCATAAATAATGATGCTATGGAAAGACCCTCCGAGGTCACCAATGAGAGCCTGAATAAATTTGATGAGGATGATTCCAGAATTTTTCGTTATTTACTTGATGAGTCTTTAAAATATGCTTGGGATAGGTTATTAAGGATTCGGGCTAGCTACGTGCCACAATATCAAATTGAAGTTTACCTAAAAAGTTTCTATGTTGGCTTACCCGCTTCTTTCAAGCAAGTTCTAGATTCTATTTTTGAAGAAGGTTTTATTGAGGAGGATGCTATAGATACCTATGAAAAAATGAAAACTATATTTGGGAATCCTATGAATGATAAGGTTGAATCTACCACTCTTTTATGCTTTTATCAAAACGAAATTATCAAAGAGTTAGCTTAGATGCAAATTTCTGTAACGTGCTTAATCTTACTTCTTCCATTAATGGAAATATTCTTTCCCAAAATAGAAGAATGAATGCCATAGAAAGGAAATTATCTCTTTCCTTCTTGAGTGCCAAAGATGGCACTACTTAGATCTATCCTCGCTTTTATGCCTAGCTAGGGGCGTTAAACGATAGCGCTACTTGGGAGGCAACCCAATTTTATTTTAGTTTTTTAGTTTTTTGCTTCTGTTTAGTAATAAATTTTTCATCTACCTTCTGTTTAGATGTGTTTTCACATTTTAATTAGTGTTTGTGCCAAGTAGAACCTATAGGATAACCTATGGTGATAGTTAATTTGATTCTGCTAAAAAAACAGAAACTTTGCACACACGCAAATAATTTTAGTAATTCACAGAAACGTTCTTTTGCGTTGATTATTTTTGCTGTAGATCAATAGAAAAATTTCCCAGGACTTCCTATTTTGGTAGGATTTTTAATTTTCCAGAAGTATTCGAGAGTTACAGATTGCTACAGACTATTCTGTTTTTGACAGATTCTGTTTTTCGTGTGTTGTTTGCTTATTTTGATGCATCTATGGATAGTATTAAGTGGTATGAATCATAGAGAAGTTGGAATACAGTAGGTTTAAAACCAATATAAATAAATAATGAGTTCATTACAGTACCTTATGTGGTTGTTTTTCTTTCTTGCACTAATGGAGCTTATGAGATTTGCTGTTGAGTTTTGTGTTGTGAAGTTTTCAAGTTTTGGGTAAAGATTTGATGGACTATGGAATAAGGAGTGGCAAGATACTAAGCTTGGGGATGCCCATGGCACCCCAAGATATTCAAGGATAACCAAAGTTTAAGCTTGGGGATGCCCTGAAGGCATCCCTCTTTAAATCTTCGCTCATCAAGAACTTTACTTGGAGCTATATTTTTATTCGCCACATGATATGTGTTTTGCTTGGAGCGTCTTGTATGATATTAGTCTTTGCTTTTTAGTTTACCACAATCATCCTTGCTGTACACACCTTTTGGGAGAAACCCACTTGATTGGAATTTATTAGAATACTCTATGTGCTTCACTTATATCTTTTGAGCTAGATAGTTTTTGCTCTAGTACTTCACTTAAATCTTTTAGAGCAGGGCGGTGGCTTAATTTTGTAGAAATTGTTAATCTCTCATGATTCACTTATATTATTTTGGGAGTCTCTTAGAACAGCATGGTATTTGCTATGGTTATAAAATTGGTCCTAGAATGATAGGCATCCAAGTTGGGTATAATAAAAACTGTCATAGGAAGTGAATTGGATGCTACGATCAATTTGATACTTAATAATTGTTTTGAGATATGGAGGTGGTGATATTAGAGTCATGCTAGTTGGGTGATTATGAATTTAAAGAATGCTTGTGTTGAAGTTGGCAAGTCCGGTAGCATGCACGTATGGTAAATATTGTGTAACAAATTTGAAACATGAGGTGTTCTTAGATTGTGCATCCTTATGAGTGGCGGTCGGGGACGAGCGATGGTATTTTCCTACCAATCTATCCCCCTAGGAGCATGCGCGTAGTGCTTGGCTTTTGATGACTTGCAGATTTTTGCAATAAGTATATGAGTTCTTTTTGACGAATTTTGAGTCCATGGATTATACGCACTCTCACCCTTCCATCATTGCTAGAGTCTTCAGTACCGTGCATTGCCCTTTCTCACCTTGAGAGTTGGTGCAAACTTCGCCGGTGCATCCAAACCCCATGATACGATACGCTCTATCACACATAAACCTCCTTATATCTTCCTCAAAACAGCCACCATACCTACCTATTATGGCATTTCCATAGCCATTCCGAGATATATTGCCATGCAACTTTCCGCCGTTCGTTCATCATCATGACACACATCATCATTGTCATATTTCCTTGCATGATCATGTAGTTGACATCGTATTTGTGGCAAAGACACCGTGCATAATTTTTCATACATGTCACTCTTGATTCATTGCCCATCCCGGTACACCACCGGAGGCATTCATATAGAGTCATATCTTGTTCTAGTATTGAGTTGTAATTCATGAGTTGTAAATAAATGGAAGTGTGATGATCATCATTATTAGAGCATTGTCCCCCCCCCCAAAGAAAGGCCCAAAAAAAGAAAGGCCAAAAAAAGGAAAGACCAAAAAAGGAAGGCCAAATAAAAAAAGGAAAGGCCCAAAAAATATATAAAAAAGGGGGCAATGTTACTATATTTTTCCACACTTGTGCTTCAAAGTAGCACCATGTTCTTCATATAGAGAGTCTCATATGTTGTCACTTTCATATACTAGTGGGAATTTTTCATTATAGAACTTGGCTTGTATATTCCTATGATGGGCTTCCTCAAAATGCCCTAGGTCTTCGTGAGCAAGCAAGTTGGATGCACACCCACTAGTTTCTTTTATTGAGCTTTCATACATTTATAGCTCAAGTGCATCCATTGCATGGCAATCCCTACTCCTCATGTTGACATCAATTGATGGGCATCTCCATAGTCCGTTGATTATCCTCGTCAATGTGAGACTTTCTCTTTTTTTTGTCTTCTCCACACAACCCCCATCATCATATTCTATTCCACCCATAGTGCTATATCCATGGCTCACGCTCATGTATTGCATGAAAGTTGAAAAAGTTTGAGATTATTTAAGTACGAAAAAATTGCTTGGCTTGTCATCGGGGGTGTGCAAGATGGGAGCATTTTTGTGTGACGAAAATGAAGCATGACCTAACTATATGATTTTGTAGGGATGAACTTTCTTTAGCCATGTTATTTTGAGAAGACATGATTGCTTTGATTAGTATGCTTGAAGTATTACTATTTCTTATATCAATATGAACTTTTATTTTGAATCATTTGGATCTGAACATTCATGCCACAATAAAGAAAATTACATTGAGAATTATGCTAGGCAGCATTCCACATCAAAAATTCTGTTTTTATCATTTACCTACTCGAGGACGAGCAGGAATTAAGCTTGGGGATGCTTGATACATCTCCAATGTATCTATAATTTTTGATTGTTCCATGCTATTATATTACCCGTTTTTGGATGTTTATGGGCTTTACTTTACACTTCTATATCATTTTTGGGACTAATCTACTAATGGGAGGCCCAGCCCGAATTGATGTTTTTTGCCTATTTCAGTGTTTCGAAGAAAAGGAATATCAAACGGAGTCCAAACGGAATGAAACCTTCGGGAGCGATCTTTTTGGAACAAACGTGATCTAGAGGACTTGGAGTGGAAGTCAAGAAACAAGGGAGGCGTCCACGAGGGTGCCCGGCTCGCCCCCCATCCTCGTGGGCCCCTCGAGCGTCCACCGACCTACTTCTTCCTCCTACATATACCCATGTACCCCAAAAACATCAGAAGCGACCACGGAAACCAATTTCCACCGCCGTAACCTTCTGTATCCGCGATATCCCATCTTGGAGCCTTCGTCAGTGCTCCGCCGAAGGGGGAATCGGCCATGGAGGGCCTCTACATCATCCCCAAGGCCTCTCCGATAAGTTGTGAGTAGTTTACCACAGACCTTCGGGTCCATAGTTATTAGCTAGATGGCTTCTTCTCTCTCTTTGAATCTCAATACAATGTTCTCCTTGATCTTCTTGGAGATCTATTCGACGTAACTCTTTTTGCGGTGTGTTTATCGAGAACTGATGAATTGTGGGTTTATGATCAAGTTTATCTATGAGAAATATTTGAATCTCCTCTGAATTCTTTTATGTGTCATTAAGTTATCTTTGCAAGTCTCTTCGAATTATCAGTTTGGTTTGGCCTACTAGATTGATCTTTCTTTCAATGGGAGAAGTGTTTAGCTTTGGGTTCAATCTTGTGGTGTCCTTTCCTAGTGACAGCAGGGGCAGCAAGGCACACGTATTGTATTGTTACCATCGAGGATAAAAAGATGGGTTTTATATCATATTGCTAGAGTTTATCCCTCTACATCATGTCATCTTTCTTAATGCGTTACTCTGTTCTTTATGAACTTAATACTCTAGATGCATGCTGGATAGCGGTCGATGTGTGGAGTAATAGTAGTAGATGCAGGCAGGAGTCGGTCTACTTGTCACGGACGTGATGCCTATATACATGATCATGCCTAGATAATCTCATAACTATTCGCTTTTCTATCAATTGCTCGACAGTAATTTGTTCACCCACTGTAATACTTATGCTATCTTGAGAGAAGCCACTAGTAAAACCTATGCCCCCCAGGTCTATCTCTTATCATATAAGCTTTCAATCTACTTTTATTTGCACCTTTACTTTTCCAATCTATATCATAAAATACCAAAAAAATATTTATCTTATCATATTATCTCTATCATATCTCACTTTCGCAAGTGGCCGTGAAGGGATTGACAACCCCTTTATTGCGTTGGTTGCGAGTTCCTATTTGTTTGTGTAGGTGCGTGGGACTTCTGCGGAGCCTTCTACTGGATTGTTACCTTGGTTCTCAAAAACTGAGGGAAATACTTACGCTACTATTGCTGCATCACCCTTTCCTCTTCAAGGAAAACCAATGCAAGCTCAAGACATAGCAGCAACCAACGTGATAAAGGGGTTGTCAATCCCTTCACGGCCACTTGCAAAAGTGAGATCTGATAGAGATAATAAGATAAGATAAATATTTTTGGTATTTTTATGATATAGATTGGAAAGTAAAGATTGCAAAATAAAGTAGATCGGAAACTTATATGATGAAGATAGACCCGGGGGCCATAGATTTCACTAGTGGCTTCTCTCAAGATAGCATAAGTATTACGGTGGGTGAACAAATTACTATCGAGCAATTGATAGAAAAGTGCATAGTTATGAGAATATCTAGGCATGATCATGTATATAGACATCACGTCCGCAACTGGTAGACCGACTCCTGCCTGCATCTACTACTATTATTCCACACATCGACCGCTATCTAGAGTATTAAGTTCATAAGAACAGAGTAACACATTAGGCAAGATGACATGTTGTAGAGGGATAAACTCAAGCAATATGATATAAACCCCATCTTTTTATCCTCGATGGCAACAATACAATACGTGCCTTGTTGCCCCTGTTGTCATTGGGAAAAGCCACCGCAAGATTGAACCCAAAGCTAAGCACTTCTCCCATTGCAAGAAAGATCAATCTAGTAGGCCAAACCAAACTGATAATTCGAAGAGACTTGCAAAGATAACCAATCATACATAAAAGAATTCATAGGAGATTCAAATATTTCTCATTGATAAACTTGATCATAAACCCACAATTCATCGGATCTCGACAAACACACCGCAAAAAGAGTTACATCGAATAGATCTCCAAGAAGATCGAGGAGAACATTGTATTGAGAATCAAAAGAGAGAGAAGAAGCCATCTAGATAATAACTATGGACCTGAAGGTCTGTGGTAAACTACTCACAACTCATCGGAGAGGCCTTGGCAATGATGTAGAAGCCCTCCGTGATCGATTCCCCCTCTGGCGGACCGCCGGAAAAGGCTCCAAGATGGGATCTCATGGGTACAGAAGGTTGCGACGGTGGAAATAGGTTTTCGTGGTTGAGGGAGTCCTGGATTAGGGGGTGTCCGGATGGCCGGACTATAGCCTTTGACCGGACTCCTGGACTATGAAGATACAAGATTGAAGACTTCGTCCCGTGTCCGGATGGGACTTTCCTTGGCGTGGAAGGCAAGCTTGGCGATACGGATATGTAGATCTCCTACCATTGTAACCGACTCTGTGTAACCCTAACCCTCTTCGTGCCTATATAAACCGAAGGGTTTTAGTCCGTGGGGCTAACAACAATCATACCATAGGCTAGCTTCTAGGGTTTAGCCTCTCGATCTCGTGGTAGATCTACTCTTGTACTACCCATATCATCAATATCAATCAAGCAGAGTAGGGTTTTACCTCCATCGAGAGGGCCCAACCTAGGTAAAAACATCGTGTCCCTTGTCTCCTATTACCATCCACCTAGACGCACAGTTCGGGACCCCCTACCTGAGATCCGCCGGTTTTGACACCGACATTGGTGCTTTCATTGAGAGTTCCTCTGTGTCGTCATCTTTAGGCCCGATGGCTCCTCCGATCATCAATAACGATGCGGTCCAGGGTGAGACTTTTCTCCCCGGACAGATCTTCGTATTCGCCGGCTTTGCACTGCGGGCCAATTCGCTTGGCCATATGGAGCAGAGTGAAAGCTACGCCCCTGGCCAGCAGGTCAGATTTGGAAGTTTGAACTACACGGCTAACGTCCACGGAGACTTGATCTTCGACGGGTTCGAGCCACAGCCAAGCGCGCCGCACTCTCACGATGGGAATGATCTAGCTCTGCCGCCAAACAGTGCCCTGGAGGCCGCACCAGTGTCCGCTCCGACCCTTAGCTCGGAGCCGACTGCACCGATCGAGGACGGGCGGTTGGACACCGCCTCAGGGGCTGCGATCTCTACGGCGATTGAGCCGAACACCATCCCTGTCCTTTGCAAGGCTCGTAACTCCAAGGTGCCGGACTCCTCTCCGGACACCGAACCTTCCGCGCCCCTACCAATTGAATCTGATTGGGCGCCGGTCATGGAATTCACCGCCGCGGACATCTTTCAGCACTCGCCCTTTGGCGACATCCTGAATTCACTAAAGTCTCTCTTTATCAGAGAGCCTGGCGGACTATGGTCAGGAAGGTTGGGATGCGGACGACGAAGAAATTCAAAGCCCACCCACCACCCACTTCATAGCCACTGTCGATGATTTAACCGACATGCTCGACTTTGACTCCGAAGACATCGACGGTATGGACGACGATGCAGGAGACGACCAAGAACCTGCGCCTACAGGGCATTGGAAGGCCACCTCGTCATATGACATATACATGGTGGACATCCCAAAAGATGGGAATGGCGATGGAACAACAGAGGATGACCCCTCCAAGACACAGCCTAAGCGCCAGCGTCAGCGGCGCTGCTCTAATCCCGCCACAGTAAAAACGGCGATTCCGGCACCGGAGACAATAACACCCCGGACAGTGCCGAAGACAACCCCCTCCAGCAGGATTCAGCGCAGGAGGATGGAGAAGACAACCCTCATGAGAGAGCGGCAGACAAAGTGGTAGAGGACGATAATTACATGCCTCCCTCCGAAGACGAGGCAAGCCTCAACGACTACGAATTTGTCGTGCCTGAGGATCCCGTCGAACAGGAGCGTTTCAAATGCAGGCTTATGGCCACGGCAAGCAGCCTAAAGAAAAAGCAGCAACAGCTTAGAGCTGACCAAGACTTGCTAGCTGACAGATGGACCGAAGTCCTTGCGGCCGAAGAGTATGAACTCGAACGCCCCTACAAGAGCTACCCAAAATGCAGGCTGCTACCCCGATTAGAAGAGGAAGCACCCAATCCTACATCACCAGCACATGATGCGGCCGACCGGCCACCTCGCGGTCGTGACAGAGAGGCCTCTCGGCCCTCCACTCAAGCCGCACCCCGGCGTCGCTCAAAAAGTACCAAGGCACGGGGAAATGCACCAGGCCTGCGGGATATATTGGAGGACAAGGCAAGGCAAACAAGATCGATCTACGGATCGCTTGGGCGCCCCACGATACGTGATGATAACCGTCATGCCGGATATGGCACCTCCGGCCGGGCGAACACAGTAGACAAAGCTCATTTGAGCTGCGTCGTGATATAGCCCAATACAGAGGCGCCGCACACCCACTATGCTTCACAAACGAAGTGATGGATCATCAAATCCCTGAGGGTTTCAAACCCGTAAACATTGAATCATACGATGGCACAACAGATCCTGCGGTCTGGATCGAGGACTATCTCCTTCATATCCACATGGCCCGCGGTGATGATCTACACGCCATCAAATACCTCCCACTCAAGCTTAAAGGACCAGCTCGGCATTGGCTTAACAGCCTGCCAGCGGAGTCAATTGGTTGTTGGGAAGACTTGGAAGCCGCATTCCTCGACAACTTCCAGGGCACCTATGTGCGACCACTAGACGCCGATGACCTAAGCCACATAATTCAGCAGCCAGAGGAATCGGCCAGACAATTCTGGACACGGTTCCTAACCAAGAAAAATAAAATCGTTGATTGTCCGGATGCAGAGGCCCTTGCAGCCTTCAAACATAACATCCGCGACGAGTGGCTTGCCCGGCACCTAGGACAGGAAAAGCCGAAATCCATGGCAGCCTCACAACTCTCATGACCCGCTTTTGCGCGGGAGAGGACAGCTACCTAGCTCATAGTAACAACATGACCAAGAGCCCTGGTAATTCGGATACTAAGGACAGCAACGGCAGGTCGCGTCGCAACAAGCATAAGCGCCGCATCAACGGCGATAATGCTGAGGATACGGCAGTCAATGCCGGATTCAGAGGCTCCAGACCCGGTCAGCGGAAAAAGCCATTCAAAAGAAATACTCCAGGCCCGTCCAACTTGGACCGAATACTCGATCGCTCGTGCCAGATACACGGCACCCCCAAAAAACCAGCCAACCACACCAACAGGGATTGTTGGGTGTTCAAGCAGGCAGGCAAGCTAAATGCCGAAAACAATTACAAGGGGCTGCATAGCGATGACGACGAGGAACCCCGGCCGCCGAACAATAGAGGACAGAAGGGCTTCCCCCTACAAGTGCGGACGGTGAACATGATATACGCAACCCACATACCCAAAATGGAGCGGAAGCGTGCACTAAGGGACGTATATGCGATGGAGCCAGTCGCCCCAAAGTTTAATCCGTGGTCCTCCTGCCTGATCACTTTTGATCGAAGAGACCACCCCACTAGCATCCGCCATGGCGGATTCACCGCATTGGTTCTAGACCCAATCGTTGACGGATTTCACCTCACTAGAGTCCTGATGGACGGCGGCGGCAACCTGAACCTGCTTTATCAGGATACAGTGTGCAAAATGGGCATAGACCCCTTGAGGGAGTCCTGGACTAGGGGGTGTCCGGATGGCCGGACTATCATCGTCCGCCAGACTCCAAGACTACGAAGATACAAGATTGAAGACTCCGTCCCGTGTCCGGATGGGACTTTCCTTGGTGGAAGGCAAGCTTGGCGATACGGATATGTAGATCTCCTACCATTGTAACCGACTCTGTGTAACCCTAGCCTTCTCCGGTGTCTATATAAACCGAAGGGCTTTAGTCCGTAGGACACAACATACATTACAACAATCATACTATAGGCTAGCTTTAGGGTTTAGCCTCCTTGATCTCGTGGTAGATCCACTCTTGTACTACCCATATCATCAATATTAATCAAGCAGGACGTAGGGTTTTACCTCCATCAAGAGGGCCCGAACACGGGTAAAACATCGTGTCCCTCGTCTCCTGTTACCATCCGCCTAGACGCACATTCGGGACCCCTACCGAGATCCGCCGGTTTTGACACCGACATTGGTGCTTTCATTGAGAGTTCCTCCGTGTCGCCACCGATAGGCTCAATGGCGTCTTCAATCAACAACGCTGTCTAGGGTGATACTTTTCTCCCCGGACAGATCTTCAGATTCGGCGGCTTCGCCTCGCGGCTAATTCACTTGGCCATCCGAGCAGATCGAAGCTACGCCCGCCATCGTGTCGATTCGAAGCCTAAACTTCACGGCCGACATCCGCGGGACTTGATCTTGACGGACTCGAGCCACGACCAAGCGTGCCGCCTTTATTACGATGGGCATGATCTAGCTCTGCCGCGAACGGTACCTTGGTGGCGCACAAGAATCCGCTCCGGCCCTTAGATCGAGCCGATCGCCTGCATCGAGGACTCACACACCGATTTTCGTGGCACAACACTTAAGTCAATAAATCATGCTAAAATGTGGTTTGACAAAAACTTTTGAGTGTTTTGCCTTTGCTTTGATTGAATGGTCGATCGTTGTTTGCAAGTGCTCTAAAATCAAATAAATCCTCCAACTCCTATACTTCATCTCCTTGCTCCAAACTCTTGAACCAATGATCATGCCATGTGTATAGGACATAAAGGTATTTTCTTACAAAAATAATTTGGCCAAATAGCATTTTCAAAAATTAGTTTTTCCAAAAAACCCTGAATTGAGGTTTGCACTGCAAGTACTTAATTAAGGGCAGTAAAAATCTTTATAAAAATATATTTGACTCCTATTAGATATAGGATACCCAGAAACCACAAAAATATAATTTTAAAAGTTATTTTCCCATTTTATTTGAAAGCTTTTTCTTAAGGCCAGAAATGGTCTTTAATAGGGAAAAATTATTTTATTGTTTTAAAATATTTGACAAAAATTAGGGAAACTTAGTGGACATATATTTTCCAATATAAGAGTTTCAACACATGGTCATGTTCAAAATATTGGTCAAATCCCTCAAAAACCCTTTCTGGATATTTCAAGCTTTTGAAATATTTACAAAGGAAATATTCTCCAAAAATTCCAAGAAAATTATATCATGTCACATATGACCTATTAGATGATCTTGCCAAGTCTCATGACTTGGAGAACAAGATAACATCATCAAATCCCCTCAAAACCATTTCTGTCTATTTTGAAGTTTGAGCAACTTTACATTGCCAAACATGTCCAAATGTTCTCAAACTTGGTGCACATGCTCCAATGGTCTAATAATGCATCTATACCAAATGGCATAGGTTGGAGAAAAGGATATCTTGATCAAAGTGCCTCAAAACCCTCTCTGACAAGAATCAAATTTGAACAACTCTACATTACCAACTTTCTTGGAAAGCCCATTTCTGTTGATTTCTAGGGTTTACCAAAGTTGCATTGTCAACTTGCTCCAAATGAACTCCAAATTGGTGGAAGGCCCTAGTAATGTGTGTCATTTCACCCTATGGAGCCTCATGACAAATGGAAGTCATCTTATTGCCTAAACCAACATCAAACACCTTCTGACAGAAGCATAATATACTTGTTTTAGCCATTCCCACACATCTCCATGAGCTGAGCTTTTTCCCACAGCCTCATATGGTCCTCCTCTACCTCCTGCATCTTTCCCTGCCCGAGGAGCCATGATGAAGGGGGTGAAAACTCCATTTTTCTACTCTGGACAGCAGCATTTCCACTCCCCCTCAACTCCCTCTTCCCTCTAGTGGATCCCCAGGGCATCCAATGCTACTTCCGCATTGTTTACTCCCCCTTTCAGCTGCCAGACACAAGTGGACACGCGGGTGCGCGCAAAAAGCCGCGGATGCCGGCCATTTGCATGCTCTAGAGCGCCTGGCAGGGTGTTCGACCGTTGACGCCGCGTCCCCCGACCACCTCGAGCCTCCCCCGCGCGCCTGCCGATGCGCCTCGGCGTCCGCAACACGCTACGCGGTCGGCCCCCTCCTCTCTCCTCCTGCCCGCGCCTCCGCGCTAGCAAACAGAGGACGCCCGAACACGCCAATGGTGCGGCTCACACGCGCGCGCCTCCGACCTCGCCCCGCTCCCCCTTTTCCTTCTCCTCCGACTTGGACCACGCCCACGAACGCCGTGGACAACCTCACTCCCTCCCTCCTGGCCTCCCGAGCCATTGCCGCGGCCACCCGTGCGCCGCGTCCACCATGAGCTACGGGGCGGCTATTTAAGGCCACCCCCGAGCCTCCTCTCCACTCCGTTTGCTCCCCCTCTCCCCTAGAGCCCCTCTGGACCAACCCACACCCCTCCTCGTGCCCTCCTTGCATCTCCATGGCCGGAGCAATGCCGCCGGCCTCCTCCTAAATTCGCGCCATTTAGTGCCCCTCCTCCCGACCTCTCTGTTCCAGAGCAACACCAGCACCACCGCCAACTCTCCCCGCACCTCACTCCTTCCTCCCCGTGCCTGCCTCACTGTGCCCAAATCTCACGGCCGGTCTCGTCCATGGCATGGCCCGGACTGCTCAACCCGGTGCCCCGGGGAGACCGTGCCACCCACGGTTGGATGCGGCATGGCCTCCCGAGCGCTGCGGTACTCCGGGCGTCGCCGGAGGTGGCCGATACCACCGGGGAGAGCGCCCGCATCGTCCGGCCTCGCCTCCTCTGTCTCCCGACGCGCCCGCGCGGGAGGTTGGGGATGAACCTGGCAGATGGGGCCCGCGCGTCGGTGACCCAGCGGCTGGGCCCGCCCGTTAAGTGGAAACGGGCTCTGCCCACTATCGCCTTCGCTCGGGGAATGCGCCTTCCCGGGAATGCGCCTTCGACATCGCCCCTGACACCGCGCAGCTGAGCCGCTGGGCCGGCCCACTGCTATCCTTCGCCTGGTGCGCAGGATAAGGGTAATGCCCATATTCCTTTTTATTCTTTTCCAGTGAGTTCTAAAATCCATAAATAATTCAAATTAAATCCAAATTTGATGATTCAAATTTCTAGTAGTTCCTAAAATCATTCCCTATCAAATGGTGCTATTTGCACATCTTTCCAGAATCATTTCCTTCACAAATATTTATCAAATCCTGTTTTTCCATTTCGGTGATGAACTTTAAAAAAATCACAGAAGGCTCAAACTTGCTCCAAATGCCATGATTCCAACTCCTAGATGAATCTAAGTTCATAACCTAGTTTATGAACATTTTTCTTGATACTTTCTGTACCACATAAATTATTGAGCCATTTCTCCATATTTGACAACTTTGCAAATTCATAAGAAATTCATTTGAACTCCAAATCCAGTGAAACCAATTCCTAGATGCTTCTAAAATCATCCTTTGTTAAATTGGTGCCTTTGCTCATTTTTAAAAAAAATAATTCTTCTGTACACTTCTTGCAAATCCATAAACCTCTTGATTCCATCATATTGAAATGTTCAGAGTTGTCCATTGATCAAATCCTAATGAAACCACTTTGGTCATCCCTCATATGACCAGAGGTATCCCAGAAAAGTCCTACTCATATTTTTAGAGCACTTTTATTTTTGCCTTGTGGTGTTGCTTACTATGATTGTTTCCGACGTTAGTTGACGAAGTAGGCGGAGTACTTGGAGTTGGACCAGAAGACTTTGAACCACGTGGGATCATGGTGAGATGGTGAACCACGTGGGTTGGTTGCCTCGGTTACTTCCTCGTTGATACTTGCATTGTGCATGGCCCTACCTTCTTATGAGGGTTATGCCGGTGGGAGTAGATAGGATGCTAAAGTAGATGCTACGCGAAAAGGGACGGGTATGTGCATGATGAAGGAGGCAAAGTATTTTCAAAGGACTTTTCGAAAACCCCGTCGGGTGCCACTTATGCCCGAGGGAGATGATGAGATGGGTAACCACTTGATGACGAAGTGGTGTACCAAGGAAAGTGTGTGTTGTTTTCAAAACGGATTGGTCGGGTTGCGACTGTTATTCCAACCTTACATGCGCAACCACTCTACCCTTATATGGGAAAGGGCATTATTGAGTACCTAGACCGATACTAGCTTGGAGCCCGTTACTTAGTGACGGGGAGAGTTGGTGCTCTCTCTCGGGGCGGGTCGTGCGGTAGGGCGGCCATGACCATTTTATGGGGCACCGGACACACCGTTGGTACCCGTGCAGTGGTATGTGATAAATATGGGAGCAAGGCTCCACGAAAATGTTATGTGAAATGTTGGGCACGGGGTTATCGCTAATCGAGTGGACTCCATGTTAGTGTCGTCTAGGGAAAGGTAGTGATCGGTGCTTACCGGGTACTTGAGGTACCGCTGGTCGTGGATGACACGGAAGTTCCCCGGATCTTGTGGGTACAGTGTGCAACCTCTGCAGAGTGTAAAACTATTCGAATAGCCGTGTCCACGGTCAAGGATAGTTGGGTAACCGCTCTTGGGCTACGTCCACTTGTTTACAAACCAAGTGTGTGTGTTGATAAAATGACATGGGTCAAGTCAAGGGACTTGACATGATTGAGATGGGTTGGTGCCCACTCTATTTATGTTAGATGGGTTGGTGCCCACTCTATTTATGTTAGATGGGTTGGTGCCCACTCTATATATGTTGATATCTGTAACCTGTCCTCATGGTTACTTGAATTCTCTTGATGCATGCCTTACAAAGTTGTTGAACATGTCATTGCACTCAAAACTAGCTTTCTGCAAATTTACCTATATCATGCATTATTGTATCTTGAACCAAAACATGGGTTGCTTGCGAGTACATTCAAAGTATTCATTGGCTTGCCACTGGTTATTTTATTGGCCAGGCATGAAAGAACAGGATGTGATGAAGAATACTTTGGTGATTTAACATGTGAGCTAGGGCGCTTCGGTCGTAATGCCCGTAGGGTTAAGGCGGATGACATGGGTCCAAGTTATCGATTTAAGATTTCATTGTGATGTTATACTCAAGACTTGACCATAATGGTCCTACTTGTGTAAAACGGTATGTATGGATGTAAGACTCTTGTTATTCAGCTTCTGTGTGTTCAGTGAGCATTGATCTCTGGGATCACTGTACACATGCATTCGGTGATCACGACCTATGAGTCGGGGTCCCCACAGAGCTGGTATCAGAGCCATCCTGACTGTAGGAATCCTTAGTTAGCATGGTCGTTAGTTAGCATAAAACTATTTCCAAAACAACTACTAGTTTTCAAAACTATCTATACCTCTCTTCCCTTCTCAGTTTTTCGAAAACTAAGGTATACTTTCCTTATTAATCTCTTCCCCTTCAAAACCTTTGGTCGCTAGAACCCTTATGCCCCTGACCCCTGGATTACTTGTAATCCTCGCGGATAATCTAGAAGGAAGATGCCTTGCCAGACATTCACCCACATCTCCTGAACACAAGATTGGCGACATCACAACAAGACGATACCAATAGAAGATACATCCTCGAGGAATGAGGACCTGAAGACCCAGGAGATGGTGACACCCTTGACACTGCCCCAAGATGATGCAACCTTAGCCTACGATGATCAGGGCATAGAATATGCAAGATAATGGTATACATCGCTAATAGAGTAACCCTGTCACTATCGTTGTTGTATCGGCAACCACCGATGGATGAGAACCTAGCCATTTGGTCCGCCTCACCATAGTGAGCAGGAAAACGGTTCTCCTCATCCCCCGCTCTTGGTGTCAATGTTGTCATCAACGTAACCGACATGATGGACCTCTATTACGCCTTGATAATGTCATTGCATAAAGGATTACCTACCTGGTACCATCGACGGCTTAGAAGACAAAAAGGGATCGTCGTGATTAAGAAGACAATAGAAGACCAAGTCAATGCCAGTTATGAGGAGCCACCTTCACCCCATCACTTCAACAGGCAAGAAGTTGTTGAAGAATCTTCAGGCTCAACCCAGATTGTCTCATCGAACAACTACAAGAGACATAGCAACACCTGAGGAAAACTCAGAAGACTGCATGAGGCACAAGGCACGACTACTGAGTCCGAGAACCCCTAGGGTAGGATGAGTCGTGTACCCCCTATGCGCAGTCGAGTTCGTATGATGGTTCGAATAGAACCATGATTGTGTGTTGCTTGTTTTGATTTGTTTGTGTTTTGATATCAGTCGCCCTTTTTGCCCTAGGCAACAAGTACGCAACTATATCACCTGCCTTATTTTGTTGATTGTGTTTGGCCTTTTGGCACTTGTTTGTTTGCACTTGCACTATAGAACCCCCTTTAGGCATTCCCCTCCTCTATGCTGCTTTCCCCTCTCATCTCTTTCCTCAACTGAAGACAAGCAAGATAATATGCACCAAGGATCCCACCTCGGCGACCAACAAGCACTGAAGACTTTTGCTACAACCTCCTCGACCAAGAGCAACCCCTTAGAGTTATGGTTTCCCCTCAAGATTAGAGACCCATTCCTAGACCCTTCGAGACTTCACGAGATAACCCAGCTCGAAACCTTAACCATGAGCTTAACCTACGGAATTGCAAGAGAACCTGTTAAGCCTCCGTAACCTTGCTTATCACTGGGTTCATTATGGAACTAGTGGACATAGTGAACGAACACATTATCATCCTAATATAGCACCAGAACTGATGATGCCCTAGGAAGACCAGTTTGAGGATATAGGAATGGAGGACAAATGATTTGATGAGTTTATATCAATGACTTGAGGAATTATATGAGACTATCTGGTGGATTATAAGGCCACCATGTTGGTAGGTGAACTTGATGGGATCGTGATTATAGAGTAGCATAGCTTTCATTACCCCTGAGTAAATTGGATTTAATAGGACAATTATGACCGCAAGCTGAAATTCTTGGAAGTATTTGGACTCATCTTAGCCAGGGGATATTGATAGGAGACAGTTGATTTTACGTAAACAACTTGGGGGAACATGTAGGAATTCTCGTTGGACAAGGGATTTGAATTTTAGTAGGTGATTCTGGTTGAATATAGATGCTGAGTATGTCTACATGGTTCGGAGTAAATTGGATTTAGACTGATGATCTCGATCATGATACCATGTTTTTCGGTGGACGATAAACTAGGAGATTGGATTTGGAGGACTATTGGATCATGTAATGATTGGTGTAGCTAATGAGTTGTTGGAGTTGATTCATAGGAAGGAAACAATATTTTGGAGTGGCTTACGACGTGTTTCCTCAGGATAGAGGTGCTTTATCTTGGACCTTGGAATAGTAGGATGAGCACTTGGGATGTCCTGTTTATTTCCAGCTTGGAAGCTTGTATGCTCTACCCATGGATTTTTAGGGGTAGCCACACTCATGAGTTTGGGGATTGTGGACATGTATGATTTTGTTAGACATCCTCTCGGGAACCATGAGGATATGAATCACATGAGTGATGATTGGAGTTGAATTATGCAAAATGATGTTGTCGGTGATATGATGTGATTTGTTTAAATTACTAGATAGACTATCGGCATCTCAGGAACTGTGCTCAAGGATGGGATGATAAACATTCACTCGCACACTAGAATCCTTGAAACCCTTACGCCCTACCAAGCCACAACACGGTCAGATCCTGACCTTGGGCTTTGGCTCTAGATCGATAAGACCTTGGCCAGTACTCAACCGTAACCATCCCCAATGCCTCAGCCCACTATACGTACCCCATAGACTTCATGGAGTGCTTAGACAAGATAGTTGTCATCATCATTTGGTGACCTACTTGTCCACCCGTAGACTAAAGAAGAGCACGAGCGACACTTGAGGATGGTCCTAGACAAGCTTCGAGAGCACCAACTGTATGCCAAGTTCAGCAAGTGTGAATTTTGGCTGCGTGAAGTTGGATTCTTGGGTCATGTTTAATCAAGAAGGATTGTCACGATCCCGCTAAGATTGAAGCCGTGACTGAATGGCAATCCCCAAGCAATGTGAAGGAAGTCAGAAGCTTCCTCGGACTCGCGGGATATTACCGCAAGTTCGTCGAAGGATTCTCAAGCATTGCCCGACCCATGACTCAGCTCTTGAAGAAGGACAAGAAGTTCGAATGGACGCCGAAGTGCGAAGAGAGCTTCCAGGAGCTGAAGAAGAGACTGACCACCGCCCCAGTTCTGGCCACGCCAGATATACACAAGGAATTTGTGATATATTGTGATGTGTCAAGAACCGGACTGGGAGGTGTTCTGATGCAAGAAGGCAGAGTCGTAGCTTACCTTTCAAGGCAACTACGGCCTCATGAAGAGAACTATGCTACTCATGACCTTGAGTTAGCGGCAGTGGTCCATGCCCTGAAGACATGGCGACATTACCTCCTAGGGAAGCGATGTGAGGTATACACGGATCACAAAAGTCTGAAGTATATTTTCACTCAAAGGGAATTCATGAGGCAGAGAAGATGGCTAGAGTTGATAAAAGATTATGACCTCAGTGTTCAGTACCACCCTGGAAAGGCTAATGTGGTAGCAGATGCGTTAAGCAGGAAAGCTTGTTCCTTGAATGCTATGCTTAAAGACAAGCTACCCGCCTTGTATGAAGAACTTGAAAGCTTCGGGTTGGAACTGGTTGCACCAGGATTCTTGGCCAACCTCGAAGTTAAGCCTACCTTGATGGATGATATTAAGGAAGCTCAGAAGGGACACGAGAGTATTGAAGGCATCAAGAGGAAGATCAAAGCGGGCAAAGCCCCAAGATTCACAGAAGATGAGCAAGGAGTTGTGTGGTTTGGGGATCGCATTTGTGTGCCCAACAAGGTTGAGCTCAAGAATCTGATCTTGCAAGAACTCATGACACCCCGTATTCCATCCACCCTGGGGGAACCAAGATGTATCAAGACCTGAAGGAAAGATTTTGGTGGCACAGGATGAAAAGGGAGATTGCCACCTATGTTGCAAAGTGTGATGTGTGCCAAAGAGTCAAGGCTGAATATCAGCGACCTGCTGGATTACTCCAACCACTCAAGGTTCCCGAGTGGAAATGGGATAAAGTCGGGATGGATTTCATCACTGGACTACCTAGGTCAAACAAGGGACATGACTCCATCTGGGTCATAGTCGATCATTTGACCAAAGTAGCCCATTTCATTCCTGTTAAGACTACCCATGATGGCAACCAGTTGGCAACTCTCTACATCAACCGAATCGTAAGCCTTCATGGTGTTCCCAAGGAGATTGTGTCAGATCGAGGAACCCAGTTTACCTCAAGGTTCTGGAAGAAGTTCCAGGAGGCCATGGGGACCAAGTTGTCCTTCAAGATCGCTTTCCACCCACGCACTGTAGGTCGATGAATGAGTGAATCAGATACTCGAAGACATGCTCCGAGCCTGTGTGTTAGCATATGGAGCTAAGTGGGAAGATTGCCTCCCTTTCGCTGAGTCCTCTTACAATAACAGTTATCAGTCAAGCCTTCAGATGGCACCATTTGAGGTGTTATACGGACGGAAATGCCACACACCCCTCAATTGGTCAGAAACCGGAGAAGGACTTGTCTTTGGGCCCGATATCCTCCGTGAAGCCGAAGAGCAAGTCCAGCTTGTCAGAGAGCGTTTGAAGACTGTCAAGTCAAGACAAAAGAGCTACACTGACCCACGTCGTCGAGACATGACCTTCCGGGTTGGAGACCATGTTTATCTCCGGGTCACCCCTCTCAAAGGAACCCAGCTTCCATGTCAAAGGAAAGCTCGCCCCAAGATTCATCGGCCTTCTTGAGACCACTCCAAGATGTAACAACCCCCTCCGAGATCACTACGAGACAAAGAGAAGACAATTACCACCGAGTTGCCACCGAGCTACCCGATGTGCACTGGCGCTTTCCATGCACCCCAACCCCGGAAGTGTTTCCAACTTCCTAGCTAGCCCGAGCACAAATAAGGACATTGATCACCGAGCCATTGACCTCCAGTCCAATATGACCACCGCAAGAAACCCCTTAGAAACCTGGATCGAGAAGAACGTCATACACGAAGCCACACCATCAAGTACTTCAAGTTCAATGGAGCACCAAATGTAGCGATAAAGATGAGGACGTGAAGACTACCCCGAATCCAAGTTTCCATACTCCTTTCTGCGCCTAGTTTGGGAATCTCGGGGACAAGATTCTTGTAAGGGGGGGTAGGTCTGTCACACCCTGATTTTCAGGGCACAACACTTAAGTCAACAAATCATGCTAAAATGTGGTTTGACAAAAACTTTTGAGTGTTTTGCCTTTGCTTTGATTGAATGGTTGACTGTTGTTTGCAAGTGCTCTAAAAATCAAATAAATCCTCCAACTCCTATACTTCATCTCCTTGCTCCAAACTCTTGAACCAATGATCATGCCATGTGTATAGGACATAAAGGTATTTTCTTACAAAAATAATTTGGCCAAATAGCATTTTCAAAAATTAGTTTTTCCAAAAACCCCTGAATTGAGGTTTGCACTGCAAGTACTTAATTAAGGGCAGTAAAAATCTTTATAAAAATATATTTGACTCCTATTAAATATAGGATACCCAGAAACCACAAAAATATAATTTTAAAAGTTATTTTCCTATTTTATTTGAAAGCTTTTTCTTAAGGCTTAAATGGTCTTTAATAGGAAAAATTATTTTATTGTTTTAAAATATTTGACAAAAATTAGGGAAACTCAGTGGACATATATTTTCCATATATAAGAGTTTCAACACATGGTCATGTTCAAAATATTGGTCAAATCCCTCAAAAACCCTTTCTAGATATTTCAAGCTTTTGAAATATTTACAAAGGAAATATTCTCCAAAAATTCCAAGAAAATTCTATCATGTCACATATGACCTATTAGATGATCTTGCCAAGTCTCATGACTTGGAGAACAAGATAACATCATCAAATCCCCTCAAAACCATTTCTGTCTATTTTGAAGTTTGAGCAACTTTACATTGCCAAACATGTCCAAATGTTCTAAAACTTGGTGCACATGCTCCAATGGTCTAATAATGCATCTATACCAAATGGCATAGGTTGGAGAAAAGGATATCTTGATCAAAGTGCCTCCAAACCCTCTCTGACCAGAATCAAATTTGAACAACTCTACATTACCAACTTTCTCTCCTTGATTCCAACTTTTGTGAGAATGATCACATGACCAAATGAGGCCACTACACCAAGTGGTGCATCAAGGAGAATAGATTTGCATGGCTAAATCTTGGAAAGCCCATTTCTGTTGATTTCTAGGGTTTACCAAAGTTGCATTGTCAACATGCTCCAAATGAACTCCAAATTGGTGGAAGGCCCTAGTAATGTGTGTCATTTCACCCTGTGGAGCCTCATGACAAATGGAAGTCATCTTATTGCCTAAACCAACATCAAACACCTTCTGACAGAAGCATAATATACTTGTTTTAGCCATTCCCACACATCTACATGAGCTGAACTTTTTCCCACAGCCTCATATGGTCCTCCTCTACCTCCTGCATCTTTCCCTGCCCGAGGAGCCATGATGAAGGGGGTGAAAACTCCATTTTTCTACTCGACAGCAAGATTTCCACCCCCTCAACTCCTCTTCCTCCAAAGGATCCCAGGGGCATCCAATGCTACTTCGCATTGTTTACTCCCCCTTTCAGCTGTCAAACACAAGTGGACGCGCGGGTGCACGCAAAAAGCCGCGGGTGCCGGCCATTTGCATGCTCGAGCGCTCGCGGGCGTTCGACCGTTGACGCCGCGTCCCCCGACCACCTCGGGCCTCCCCCACGCGCCTGCCGATGCGCCTCGGCGTCCGCAACACGCTACGCGGTCGGCCCCCTCCTCTCTCCTCCTCCCCGCGCCTCTGCGCTAGCAAACAGAGGCCGCCCGAGCACGCCAATGGTGCGGCTCACACGCGCGCGCCTCTGACCTCGCCCCGCTCCCCCTTTTCCTTCTCCCCCGACTTGGACCACGCCCACGAACGCCAGAGACAACCTCACTCCCTCCTCCCGGCCTCCCGAGCTGCCGCTGCCACCCGTGCGCCACAGGCACCATGAGCTACGGGCGGCTATTTAAGGCCACCCCGAGCCTCCTCTCCACTCCGCTTGCTCCCCCTCTCCCTAGAGCCCCTCTGGACCAACCCACACCCTCCTCGTGCCCTCCTTGCATCTCCATGGCCGAGCAATGCCGCCGCCTCCGCCTAAATTCGCGCCATTTAGTGCCCTCCTCCCGACCTCTCTGCTCCAGAGCAACACCAAGACCACCGCCAACTCTCCCGCACTCACTCCTTCCTCCCGTGCCTGCCTCACCGTGCCCAAATCTCACGGCCGGTCTCGTCTGCCGCGGCCAGCACCCTGCTCAGCCCGGTGCCCCGGGGAGACCGTGCCACCCCGGTTGGATGCGGCATGGCCTCCTGAGGGCTCTGGTACTCCGGGCGTCGCCGGAGGTGGCCGGTACCGCCGGGGAGAGCGCCCGCACCGTCCGGCCTCGCCTCCTCTGTCTCCCGACACGCCCGCGCGGGAGGTTGGGGATGAACCTGACAGATGGGGCCCGCGCGTCGGCGACCCAGCGGCTGGGCCCGCCCGTTAAGTGGAAACGGGCTCTGCCCACTACCGCCTTCGCTCGGGGAAGGCGTCTTCCCGAGAATGCGCCTTCGACGTCGCTTCGACATCACAAGTAGCTGAGCACTGGGCGGCCCATCGCTATCCTTCGCCTGCTGCGCAGGATAAGGGTAATGCCCATATTCCTTTTTATTCTTTTCCAGTGAGTTCTAAAATCCATAAATAATTCAAATTAAATCCAAATTTGATGATTCAAATTTCTAGTAGTTCCTAAAATCATTCCCTATCAAATGGTGCTATTTGCACATCTTTCCAGAATCATTTCCTTCACAAATATTTATCAAATCCTGTTTTTCCATTTCGGTAATGAACTTTAAAAAAATCACAGAAGGCTCAAACTTGCTCCAAATGCCATGATTCCAACTCCTAGATGAATCTAAGTTCATAACCTAGTTTATGAACATTTTTCTTGATACTTTCTGTACCACATAAATTATTGAGCCATTTCTCCATATTTGACAACTTTGCAAATTCATAAGAAATTCATTTGAACTCCAAATCCAGTGAAACCAATTCCTAGATGCTTCTAAAATCATCCTTTGTTAAATTGGTGCCTTTGCTCATTTTTTAAAAAAATAATTCTTCTGTACACTTCTTGCAAATCCATAAACCTCTTGATTCCATCATATTGAAATGTTCAGAGTTGTCCATTGATCAAATCCTAATGAAACCACTTTGGTCATCCCTCATATGACCAGAGGTATCCCAGAAAAGTCCTACTCATATTTTTAGAGCACTTTTATTTTTGCCTTGTGGTGTTGCTTACTATGATTGTTTCCGACGTTAGTTGACGAAGTAGGCAGAGTACTTGGAGTTGGACCAGAAGACTTTGAAGACCTCGAAGACTTTGTTAAAACAGGCAAGCAGCCCTTTGACCATGTCTATGAAACCCCTTTTTATGCATGTCATATATATAGCTCTTTATTATTGTTGCATCGGAATCATGGTGAGATGGTGAACCACGTGGGTTGGTTGCCTCGGTTACTTCCTCGTTGATACTTGCATTGTGCATGGCCCTACCTTCTTATGAGGGTTATGCCGGTGGGAGTAGATAGGATGCTAAAGTAGATGCTACGCGAAAAGGGACGGGTATGTGCATGATGAAGGAGGCAAAGTATTTTCAAAGGACTTCTCAAAAACCCCGTCGGGTGCCACTTATGCCCGAGGGAGATGATGAGATGGGTAACCACTTGATGACGAAGTGGTGTACCAAGGAAAGTGTGTGTTGTTTTCAAAAGCGGATTGGTCGAAGTTAGCACTGTTATTCCAACCTTACATGCGCAACCACTCTACCCTTATATGGGAAAGGGCATTATTGAGTACCTAGACCGATACTTGCTTGGAGCCCAGATTACTAGTGACAGGGAGAGTTGGTGCTCTCTCTGGGACGGGTCGTGCTGTAGGGCGGCCATGACCATTTTATGGGGCACCAGACACACCGCTGGTACCCGTGCGATGGTATGTGATAAATATGGGAGCAAGGCTCCACGAAAATGTTATGTGAAATGTTGGGCACGGGGTTACTGCTAATCGAGTGGACCCCATGTTAGTGTCGCCTAGGGAAAGGTAGTGATCGGTGCTTACCCCGGTACTTGAGGTACCGCTGGTCGTGGATGACACGGAAGTTCCCGGATCTAGTGGGTACAGCAGCAACCTCTGCAGAGTGTAAAACTATTCAATAGCCGTGTCCATGGTCAAGGACAGTTGGGTAACCGCTCTTGGGCTCGCCCACTTGTTTACAAACCAAGTGTGTGTGTTGATAAATGACATGGGTCAAGTCAAGGACTTGACATGATTGAGATGGGTTGGTGCCCACTCTATTTATGTTAGATGGGTTGGTGCCCACTCTATTTATGTTAGATGGGTTGGTGCCCACTCTATATATGTTGATATCTCAGAACCTGTCCTCATGGTTACTTGAATTCTCTTGATGCATGCCTTACAAAGTTGTTGAACATGTCATTGCACTCAAAACTAGCTTTCTGCAAATTTACCTATATCATGCATTGTTGTATCTTGAACCAAAACATGGGTTGCTTAAGTAGTACATTCAAAGTACTCATTGGCTTGCCAACGGGTTATTTTATTGGCTGTGCATGAAAGAACAGGATGTGATGAAGAATACTTTGGTGACGAACATGTGAGCTAGGACGCTTCCCAAATGTAATGCCCGTGAGGGTTAAGGCGGATGACATGGGTCCAAGTTATCGACGAAGATTTCGCTATGATGTTATACTCAAGACTTGACCATAATGGTCCTACTTGTGTAAAACGGTATGTATGGATGTAAGACTCTTGTTATTCAGCTTCGTGGTGTTCAGTGAGCATTGATCTCGGGATCACTCAGACACGCAGCATTCGGTGATCACGACCTATGAGTCGGGTCCCCACAGACCGTGGTTGGACACCGCTGGGCTCCAACTTCCACGGCGATGGAGCCGAACACTAACTTTGTCCTCGCGAACTCGTGACTCGAGGTGCCGGACTCCTGCTCGGACTCCGGACCTCCCGCCCGCCAATCGAATCTGATTGGGCGCGGTTATGGAATTCACCGCCGCGGACATCTTCCAACACTCGCCTTTGGCGACATCCTAAATTCGCTAAAGCATCTCGCTATCCGAGAGTCCTGGCCGGATTACGCCAGATGGTTGGGATACGGACGACGGAGAAATCCAGAGCCCACCCACCACCCACTTTGTAGCCACTGCTGACGATCTAACCGACATGTTAGACTACGACCAAGACATCGACGCTTATGGACGATTTATGCCGAGATTTAAGCAGAACCAGCGCCTTACAGGCAATCGAAGACCACCTCATACTGACATATACATGGTGGACACCCCAAAAGACGGGACGGCGAAGAAGCAGCGGAGGCGATTCCTTAAAGAAACAGCCTAAGTGCTTAAGCGTCACAAGGCGCCGCTTTAAATCCCGCCACAAAGAAGAATGGAGATTCCCGCACAGAGATAATAATACCCCGAGAGTGCCGAAGACAATCCCTCCAAAGAAGACTCAAAGCAGAGGACGCAGGCAAGCCCTCACGAGGGCGGCGGAGACGAAGAGGTTGAGGATTATAACTATATACCTCCTCCAAGACGCAGGGCAAGCCTCAACGACGGTGAATTCGCGTGCCCGAGGATCCCGTCTTAACAAGAGCTGCTTAAACGCAGGTTTATCGCCACGCAAATAGCCTAAAGAAAAGCAGCAGCAGCTTCAAGTCGATCAGACCTGCCGCCAATCGATGGACCGAGGTCCTGCGTCGAGGAGTATAAACTCGAACGCCTCCAAAAGCTACCCAAGACGCAAGTTGCTCCCCGATTAGAGGAGGAAGCATACATACCTTCATCACCAACAAGACGATACGGCCGATCGACCACCCCGTGGTCGCGACAGAGAGGCATCCAGCCCTCCACCAAGACCGCACTCGCATTGCTCCAAAAGTACGGCCAAGAGGGAACGCTACGGACTTGCGAGACGATTGAGGACAAAGCAAGGCAATCCAGATCCATCTACGGATCACGTGGGCACCCTACGACCATGACGAATACCGCCACGCCGGATACAACCGCCGGGCGAACACAGCAGACAACGCCTCGAGCTACGCCATGATATTGCTCAATATAGAGGCGCCGCACACCCGCTTATGCTTCATCGACAAAGTAATGGATCATCAAATCCTCAAGGGTTTAAACCCAGAAACATCGAATCCCACGATGGAACAACCGACCCAGCGGTTTGGATCAAGATTATCTTCTTCACATCCATATGGCCCGCGCGACGCATCTCCATGCCATCAAGTATCTCCCACTGCTTACAGACCAGCTCGGCATTGGCTTAATAGCTTGCCCGCAGAGTTAATTGGGTGTTGGGAAGACCCGAAGCCGCATTCTCGACAACTTCCAGGCATGTATGTGCGGCCACCGACGCCGATGACCTAAGCCACATAATTCAGCAGCAGACGAATCGCCGGACAATTCGACACGGTTCTTGACAAAGAAAACCAAATCGCCGACCGTCCGGATGCAGAGGCCCTCGCAGCCTTCAAACACAACATCCGCGACGAGTGGCTAGCCCGCACTGGGACAGAAAAGCCAAATCCATGGCAGCCCTCACATCATTAATGACCCGCTCGCACGGAGAGGATAGTGGCTAGCTCGCAGCAACAGCCTCAAGAAAATTCGGTAGTCCGGATACTAAGGACCACAATGGCAGGTCACGCCGAAGCAAAATAAACGCCGCATTAACGGCGCATTTATAAGGAGGATACGGCAACAACGCCGGATTCCGAGGCTCTAAACCCGGTCGTGGAAGAAGCCATTCAAAAGAACCACTCCGGTCCGTCCAATTTGGACCGAATACTCGACCGCTTATGCCGATACATGGCACTTCAAAAGCCAGCTAATCACACCAACAGATATTGGTGGGTGTTCAAGCAGGCAGGCAAGTTAATTGCCGAAAACAACGACAAGGGGCTAAACAGCGACGACGAGGAAGAGACCCGACCGCCGAACAATAGAGGATAGAAGGGTTTCCCCCCACAAGTGCGGACGGTGAACATGATCTACGCAACCCATATACCCAAGAGGGAGCGGAAGCGTGCACTAAGGGACGTATATGCGATGGAGCCAGTCGCCCCGAAGTTCAATCCATGGTCCTCTTGTCCGATCACTTTCGATCGAAGAGACCATCCGACCAGCATTCGCCACGGCGGATTCGCCGCATTGGTTTTAGACCCAATCGTCGATGGATTTCACCTCACGAGAGTCCTGATGGATGGCGGCAGTAGCCTGAACCTGCTTTATTAGGATACAGTGAGCAAGATGGGCATAGACCCCTCAAGTATTAAACCTACAAAGACAACCTTTAAAGGCGCCATACCGTGTGGAGGCCAATTGTACAGCTCACCACACCGAAGTGGTCTTTGGATCCCGGATAATTTCCGGAGCGAGAGTTAATCTTCGACATAGTCCCATTTCGCAGCTGCTATCACGCTCGCTCGGACGAACCGCGTTTGCAAAGTTCAACGCGTGCCGCATTATGCATACCTCGCTAAAATGCCAGCCCTCGTGGAGTCATCACGGTCAACGGAAATATTAAACGCCCTCCGAACGGAGGAACATACACGCTCTCGCGGCGTAAGTACGAGCAGCCTTTTAAGGCAATTTTCGAATCCGGCCGTTAAACGGCCGGATACAGCCAAACGCGCCCGGAGCAACATCAACCAAGACCACCTGGCATGATCCGAGCACGCGTAGCAATGCGGCCCCAACCCCCGCCCTCGCATGATTGCAAGAACAATGCTCCGCGTACATCATTATGCTTTGGAGATACCATGGGCGTAGGGGAAGGGGCGCGACCACAATAGACCCAGAGTGCGGCTCGACCACACCAGGGGCTCGCAAGTGTGTCACTCTTTCTTATTATTATTTTCCTTCTTTGTATACACAGGACTCCGTTAATCAGAACCCCGTCCAAGTGAACTCGCCGAACTCACGATGCAACAAAGAAGGGAAGAAAGAAGGCTGCATTTAACACTCGTGTGGTCTCCATTACGAGCATTAAATTTGATTATATATACCAAGTCTGCAGCCCACCCCCGAGAGGGACATGTTTAATTAGTCCAAACCCTTGCTTATCAAGACTATTTGTATCACCGCACTCATAGCGCACTTCCTTTAATAAATAATGCAGCACTTTTTGACCGCAATTACATCGCTTTTATATACATATGTTCATTAAATGACATCTTGCACCAGATATTTTGGTACGGCCGAATACACCAGGCTTGTGTTCCCCGATTATGGTGTGATAAGTCCGAACACTTTCACAAGTGCGGCACAATCGAACTTATAGCATTATATGAATCGGCTCAATCATGTCTTGGGTCAATAGTTGGGTTTGCCCGGCCCCACGCTTTTGGTGCCTTACGCCCGCTTTGTCGGCTAAGGTGGCATCGGGAGAACCATCGCGATTGCGCCTGTGTTGAGCTGGGCGAGCGCCTCGATGGAGAAAGCTAAAACTGACCGGCATGATAAGGCGAGAGACCGGTCGCTGTTCGAGAGGTCTTTTCGGTCCCTAAAGACCCATGCCGCTTGAGCTAAGTTCGGATAATGTCCGATTTAAAGGCGTGATAGCGCCCCAAATTCAGTTCGAATACTATGGGCTTCACCAAATTTAAAATTATAGAATTCTATGGCTAAGTGAGAGTGTTCAAGCATTATAAGTCCGGTTGCCTTGTTCGTTGTGTTGAGCGCCTCCCCAGATGGACCCAAAAGTGGGAACAAGAGCACTCAAGTTATCCCTAACACCCCAAAGACTTGCGGCTTGGGGGTTGAAGCCAACGACTTGCCATCTCTCGATTTTATAAACGGCCGCATGTAAGGTAATATTTTAAATTAACAAAGAGTTGCTTAAAGCGCACATGAACAAAGTTTTCAGCGCATGTGATAATACATAGCGAAGTTTACTCAAAAATTACATCTCTAGGGCATTCAACCGCAATATCGCGGGCCCCTTCAGACAGTTTTATAATACATTTCGGCGACGATACTCCTTGCCCAAAGGGCGGCGGGTCGCTGAGAAGCTCGACATCCAGCTCGCCCCAGCACCTTTGTGCGGGCAAGGGCCCGACGAGCACCTTTTAATACAAAGTGAGCGCTTGATGACTTCCACCTGTGGGCACGATCCACCACCGCCGACGAGGCCAAGTAGCTCCTGTGCACGGCTCGTCTGTGCCACACCGGACTATAAGGCCCTTCATGGCCTCCTCGCTACCTTGTGGAGTTCGACCACCGCTTCAACTGGTCGCTTGGGGGCACGGATGGCTGGCCTCAGCAGATCGAGACCTGTAAGACCTTCTCCGCTGAGCTCCCTCCTCGCCACGGTAGAATGTGGCGGCATTGGACACACTACGCGGCAGACCGCAACGCCTCGAGAGTCCGAACGCGGTAAGTGTCGTAGTTTACATTAACATGCTTGCTTTGCATGAAAAATGCCTTACCCGCCGCTATCTTCTTTACATCTTCAACCTCCCAAGGGCCTTACGGCTTCGCCTTGGCGGATTGGCACTTTCGAGAGCCGAGGCAAGCTCGGACTCTCGAGTCTTGAGTCGCGCCCAAGCTCTCATGCTTCTCCATGAGAGCATGGAGCTCTTGCCGCACTTCCGCCACCGTGCCTCCCTGCTTCTCGCTCCGCCTGCTGTCAAGACTGTGGTTCGGGCCATGACACAGCCTCCTTCGTGGCTGCCACCTCGCTTGTGGCCCCGCAATACCCATATTATCCTCATTAATTTTATTACACTCAAAATCCTTTTCTCAGTAAGGTAACAATTTGAAGTGGTGCTACTCACCTTCTTCGTCCTCGAGCTGCCTCTTGGCATGGCGAGCTCTCGCCGACCGCCGAGATCTTGCTTCAATGCACCAACCTCCACAACAAGGCGGTAGAGGTCAGAAGACAGCCTACAAATCCATATTGACATAATTTGTTAGCAACCTGCAAATATCTTTTAGATCCTCATCCGCTTTTCTTTTGAACACCGAACCGAGCATCGTGGGCTACCGTCTGTCGCGGTATTACATTGCACAATTTTAACTTCTACCTCAAAGCCCGTTAGAAGGCTATTGCGAGCTTGATCGGCCCGCCCGCCTTGGTGAGTCGACTTTCAATCACCGCACTCATAATAAAGGCGGTGTTCTTCCTCGATGGAAGCGCCTTTGAGCGCCTCTAGCAAGTTGTCCGGCGCCTCCGGCTGGACGGAGGCCGCCGGCATCACGGTCTTGCCCTTCTTTCGAAGGGACCACTGCTGGACTCGAACCACCGCAGTTCCGATGTAGAGTCCGGCGCAAAGTCCGGAGGTTGCTGGCGGCGCCCCGAGCTCTCCTCCGATGGGTCCTCTCGATCCCACCTCGGCGTCCTCATCGGCGCTGGGGTAGAGGCACGGAAGTGAATCCACATCCGACGGGGCCAACGACCCGCCGATAAAGCGGGAGATCATCATCGGCCGGATCATGACAAGATATCGGCATTAGTAGGACACTATGTGACACGAAAGAAATTGCATATCGTGGATCCGGATATTTACGATCTCGCCGAGGCTCCGCCCTTGAAGGCCACTCCCCTCGCCAACGCTGGTGTTGGCGGAACGCCCGAGGGAATAGTTCTCCCCTCTTGACCCTTCGCCTCCCCGCTGGGGAAGCTTTCTTCCTCTCTCCCTCCTCCGGGAGAGAGTCTTCTTCCTCCTCCTCGTCTTCGGGGGAGGAGTCCACCTCGTCGTCGGACACCTGATCACGGGAACTATTTCGAGTCCCCGTAGCCGCCTTCTTGGCCTTCTTCTCCGGCACCACGTGCGGTGCCGGAACCAGCAGCCCCGCCATATAGGCATCCACTGGGTCTTCTGGCATGGGAGCCGGGCAGATAAGCTGCTCGGCCTTCTGCATCCATTCCTATCGAAGGAAAAAGGAGATTGAAACCCTCTTAGAATCAATATATTTACAACAAGTGTCCCGTAAAGGGGTTGAATCACTTACCTCGTTAGCTGGATGCTGCGAGCGAAATCCGCGATCTTCCGTCATAGATGCGGGCTTCGCGCTTTAAACAGCACTCCTCCAGCGCCAGACGTCAGATCGAAGAGCCCGCTTAGTGCCTGGTGCTGTTCCGGATTGAACTCCCACAGATTGAATTCCGGTTCTTGGCATGCGAGGATCCGGCGGACGAGCATGACTTGACCACGCCGACGAGCCCGAGCTTATTGTTCACCACTTCTGGATACGGGCTCGAGTCCCGCTGCTCTTTCGGATTACCCCACAACAAGCCCTTCTCTTTCCGGAGGTGAGCTGCGTGGGGATACCAGATCTAAACTCGGGGCCGCCGCCCACTCGTGGTCGCGTGGCTCGTGATATTGAACCACCCCGACACCACCCTTGACAGAGTCCACGAAGGCCCTTCGAGCGTGAGGATGTTGGGCATCTTGCCCAACATGGCGCCCAAGATTCCGCTTATGCGTCTTCACAACCTTCGGGTTAACGTTGAAGGTCTTGAGCCACATGCCAAGTGGGGCTGATGCAAGGAAGGCCTCGCACCCCATTTATAAACGCCGAGATGTTGAGGATGAAGTTCGCGCCAGATCGTGGAAATCCAGGCCGTGAAGAACATGAGCCCCTGACAAAAGGGTGAAGTGGAAAGCCCAATCCGTGGAGGAAGTGGGGAGGAAAACAACCCTCTCATGGGGCCCGGTGGGGATGAGCTGCCTCGTCGGGCAGCCGATGCGATATCGCCGGAAGGTATCCGGCGCAGCAGCTTGGTGATGTACTCCTCCTTAACGGTGGAGGCCAACCATTTGCCTCCCGCCCGGACATGGTCGGAGAAGGTTGAGACGAGATGCGCGAGCTTGGGCGTTGGAGCTTGAGTGCGCCGGAGATGGATAAGCAAGGAGGAAGAAGGCGGGGTGAAAAGGTGAATCTTATCCCTTATATATAGGCGGGCGAAGACTATGCCCCCCACCGCCCGGTAAAACTCGCTATCTCCCAAGCGCCACCATCAATGGCGCGGTTGGGTTACCCACGTCCGTATTGATGAGAATCCCGGAATAAGGGGAACACGATCTCTGCTTCGACAGGACGTGCCAAGGAAACTGCTTCACTAAACGTGTTGAGGTGGTATAATAGAAAACGATTCAAGTAAAGGCTTGGTAGCGGTGTGATGTCATGCCGCATAATACGTCAGCAGATCGGACTTGTGTACATTTTATTCTCTCTACGGTGGAATGTGGAATTTATTTTGCAGAGCCGGACACTATCCTGGTGTTCATGATCTTCTCTAGATTATTCAAGGGAGGAACCCGCCTTGCAATGCCGAACATTATGCGCGTCGGACTTATCGTCATTGAAGCCGGGTTAGAGGAGCTCTAGGAGTCCTAGACTAGGGGTGTCCGGATGGCGGACTATCATCGTCCCGGACTCCAAGACTACGAAGATACAAGATTGAAGACTCCGTCCCGTGTCCGGATGGGACTTTCCTTGGCGTGGAAGGCAAGCTTGGGGATACGGATATGTAGATCTCCTACCATTGTAACCGACTCTGTGTAACCCTAGCCTTCTCCGGTGTCTATATAAACCGGAGGGCTTTAGTCCGTAGGACACAACATACATTACAACAATCATACTATAGGCTAGCTTTAGGGTTTAGCCTCCTTGATCTCGTGGTAGATCCACTCTTGTACTACCCATATCATCAATATTAATCAAGCAGACGTTAGGGTTTTACCTCCATCAAGAGGGCCCGAACCTGGGTAAAACATCGTGTCCCTCGTCTCCTGTTACCATCCGCCTAGACGCACAGTTCGGGACCCCCTACCCGAGATCTGCCGGTTTTGACACCGACACCCCTCAAGGATTAAACCCACAAAGACGACCTTTAAAGGCGTCATACCAGGTGTAGAGGCCAATTGTACAGGCTCAGTTACACTTGAAGTGGTCTTCGGATCGCCGGATAACTTCCGAAGCAAGGAGTTAATCTTTGACATAGTCCTGCTCCGCAGCGGCTATCACGCGATCGCTTCGGACGAACCGTGACGGTAAAGTTCAATGCGGTGCCGCACTACGCATACCTCAAGCTCAAGATGCCAGGCCCTCGAGGAGTCATTACGGTCAATGGAAACACCGAACGCTCTCTCCGAACAGAGGAGCATATGGCGGCTCTCGCCGAACGGAGGAGCATACGGAGTACAAAGCAGCCTCTCAAGGCAATTCTTGAGTCCGGCTATTAAACGTCCCCGACACCGCTAAGCACGCCTGTGTTGGTGTCAAACCGCGGATCTCGGTAGGGGTCCCGAATCAGGCGCCTAGGCGGATGGTAACAGGAGACAAGGGACACGATGTTTTACCCAGGTTCGGGCCCTCTTGATGGAGGTAAAACCCTACGCCCCGCTTGATTAATATTGATGATATGGGTACTACAAGAGTGGATCTACCACGAGATCAAGGAGGCTAAACCCCAAAGCTAGCCTATGGTATGATTGTTGTAATGTATGTTGTGTCTCACTTGACTAAAGCCCTCCGTTTATATAGACACCGAGAAGGCTAGGGTTACACGTAGTCGGTTACAATGGTAGGAGATCTACATATCCGTGACGCCAAGCTTGCCTTCCACGCCAAGGAAAGTCCCATCCGGACACGGACGGAGTCTTCAATCTTGTATCTTCATAGTCTTGGAGTCCGCGGATGATGATAGTCCGCAGTCCGGACACCCCTAGTCCAGACTCCTCAAGAGTCTCTTTAACCAGTGCTTCAATGACGATAAGTCCGCGCCAGATATAATCTTTCGGCGCTGCAAGGCGGGTTCTCCTTAAACTCCATGTTCCCGCCAGACAGTTGTCCGGCTTCCTTTATCAATGTTGCGCTTCTTGGCTTTACGCCTAATAATGACCTTTCTTCCACGCTGCCGTCAATGCGAAAAGCCGTGGTATCTTTAATGTTTTACCCCCACCACACAAATAATCCGCCTATATGGGAGGCAAGAATCCAGATCCAAATCACACCATCCTCCGTCCATGAAGTCCTCATCGGAGCGCTCGACCAAAAATCCATTACATCATGGACCATCGACGCTGCTCTTCTCAAGGCCCCCCACCCTCCGCCAGAGATTGAGGAGATGTTCCATCCCGCACAACGAGCTGGTGGCGCTTCAAGCAAAGGGATATCTCCTCCGCCTTCATGGTCCCGGCTCGAGCCGGTTGGCCACCTACCCAGGTGGGAAGCAAGCGAGGCTAACCCCAGTCCCAACAAAGGGGAGCGGGTATGCTTCGGCCCCTATCCGATAAGGGACTCGGATTTCTATACATCCGCTCCTCCGCTGGCCTCGGAGTTCTACTTGACTCCAGCCCATCACCTTACGCCCGCTCTATCCTCGCATATCAAGGGTTACATAGCTCTTGTGAGCTATTTCTAGGCATCGAGCCCCATTTTGCACTGTGGAAGAGGTTGTTCTATCTCGTACCCCGCTCTTACGAGGGGTCCATATACCAAGTGGGGGGCGCCGAGATATGGCGCATCGCCGGGACCGGATATCCATCTGGAACCCCTAAGAAGGCGTCCGAAGACTGGCCTTCAGAATGGTTTTACATAGAGGATGCTCCGCTGCCGGACCCTGTTCGAATCGGCCTCCCGGAGTTCAGCACTGCTCCTCTGAAGAAGCACCTTAGTTGGCGCCCGCGGAGCCCCCAACTAGAGGAAGACAAGAGCGTCCATTATCTGATGGGTCGGATAAAATTACTGGCCCACTCCGGGTTGACCATGATTGGAGTCATGGCAACATGTATTACGCGGGGGGTGCAGCCATTGCAATACAGGGGCCACCCCATGTGGGATTTCAATGGGGAAGACGACGCCACCCGCCACGATCGCAGAAGGATCGGATTCGCCGAGGATCAAAGTGACGATCCTGTCCGCCTATACAAGGGGAGAAGGAGGACTTTCTCCGGACGAACCCCATGAATGGGTTTTCCATGAATAACCCCGGCGCCGGGTAAGTTTAACACTTTAAGGGTCCAACCCGCGCCTTCAAGTTTAAGCTTCTCATATTGTGTCTTCGGCGCAGAACTGCACCGGACTGTGGAGGACATGATAAGTCCAGCCCGCAACCCGAGGATCCAGAGAGGTCCCGGATCCGCCTCCAAGAGGATCCGGATATAAAGGTGGAGCTAATCGACTGTGGTGTTCCACCAGCTCAAGATGGATAACGCTTAGTCGCCATTACGGCGACTACCCCGGATTATATCCGCTTCCTGTGATTGTGACCGAGGTCCCGACACCATTATCTCATCCTTGCCCATTTCGACCTTTTCATGAACGATGGTGCTTTGCAGAAGCACCTTCAAGGCGGAAGCCGAGCTCACGGCGGCCGACCAACAAAGGCCACCCGACCAGCGAAAGGAAAAGGAGCGCTGCACGGACTGAAGTGTCGCCGCAAAGGTATAGCTCAGATTAAATTTTTAGAGCAACGCCCTAGGAAGCGCCCGAGTGCTCATGATCTTTGTAGAGAGGCGCCCACGGATCAAGGGCGCGAGGTTGCCGATCCGACCTATACCAGCCAGCTCCAGCCGCCTCGCCCGAGGGGGGAGGCAAGCGCTGGCTGGCCGTACTCTCCAACGGAGTATGCCGACGCACTATCCGCCACCAAGTTCGAGGTGGAGAGCCATGAACCACAGCGCCACGATAGTATTTCGTGAAGCATGCTTTCCCCGAGGCGTTGGACGCCTTTAATGCGGGGACGCGCACTCGCGTTGCTCAAGATGGTTTTACTAGAGCTATGGAGCAAGATGTAAAAGACATACGGGTAAGGGAATTTAATGGTTATATATGCCAAGAGTCTCGAGACCTAAAGTAGTTATGTTTAATCGATTTAAGGATCATTTGAAATGCAGTGCTTCTACCGAGAAGAATGCCCAAATTGTCTTAGGAGCCGCAAGAATGCAAGGCTCAACTTGAGGTCAAGATTTTGCGCCCTGTGAGGGAACGCAGAGACCCCTCCCGGTAACACATTTTATTAATAAATATAAGCGCTAGCGGCGCGTAAGCAAGTCTAATAATGACATTGTGTGCCACGGACAAGATCCGGACAGTAAGACTATTGCGCCACCGAAGGTCGCGAGAGGGTGCCGAATAGGGTGCAGCAAGAGGAACAAGCTCCAGATGCCAACGCCAAGCTCGGAGAAGAGCCGAAAGGTGCTCGAGCCGCTGTTCGGCTCAAGTAAGGAGAATCACGGCTTTGTCGCGCATCTATAGTAAGTGCTTGAGCGGACTCTTTGAAAAGAAGAGTTCAAGGCGAGGAAGTAAATTGACATAATATGTCTTGTAGGTATACTCACAGGTCGCCTCATGGAGGAGATGCCCATATCAACGGGTGATCAACTTCCCGAAGTTGCAAATCGCCGAACGAGTTCGGCAGCAATGAGTGGCGTCGTCTGTGCTTTATGGCCAGCCCTCTCCCTACCCGAGGGCCTTGGGAGCTTATGGAGAAGCTTGTGAGTGCGGCAATGCGCCTGCTTAGGAAGATTTCGGCTTGCCGCCAAGGTGCCGGAGGCTTGGGCCATGGTGAAGACATCGCTACAAGAAGGCGGATCCCAATAACATGGTCAAGTCGGACTGTGGGGCCCGGCGGGAAGGAGATCCTCGTGAGTTTAGTATACGCCAAGTAGAGTTGGCCGCTAAATTTTCCCAATGGGATCAGAATTAGACAGCCTGTTAGACGGGATTGAGGAGGAATACAACAAGAGATTTGACAAATGTATTTATAAAATGACATGTGAAATGCCTTCTAGCCGGATTGTAGATCGCTTGTCTTTGCCGACCTTTTCGCTTCAACCTCGACCCTAGAGTCCTGAGTGTGTCCGAATACCTTCTTGGTTAAGAAACAATCGGGTATGCATGGAGACCAAAGCGTAGGGTCATTAGTGCTTTATCGCATAAGTGCCCAACTAGTTATGTTATATTACATGGTTAGTAAGAAACATCTTCCAGGGAGAATAGTTCCATAAGGGTTCTTTTCTCGAGGCATGCCCTAAAGAGCATGTCCGGATCACAAAAAAGTAAAAACATCCGGGGCGTATAAATAAGTAGGTAAAAATCATCTTTCAAGTCACCGACCAATATTCCATTAAGAAGGCTAGCTTTCGCTTCACCTACCGAGGTACACATCCGCCGACCCGCAAGAATAATCACAGAGGTGCTCCTTTACCTCCTAGCCGAACAATCGGAACGAGGAGTAAGCATGTGAGCCAGCAACCCAGCTTGGCCAAAACTTAAGTCATATCGATGCATATAATGGTGAGTGAAAGGTACATGTGGAAGCTTGACACATGTGTTGGGCATGAATCCCTTATAATTGAGCTTCTGGAAAAGAAGCCCTCGGGTATAATGAGTGCGGATGGCACATCAAGTGTATGCGAACAATGCGCAAGTAGGCCCTTAGGGGCTTTTTAGTAAAAAAGGGTAAGAGAAGAAAGAGAAACAAAATACAGCTGAAGTCTAAAAATTTGAACGGGGGAAGGGGACGAACTCTTAGTCCGGCGCTAGGCATAGAATCTTCGGAGGCGGGCTGCATTCCATGGGTTCGGCTCGAGTCGGTTATCCGACGCATTTTGTAGACGGTACGCCTCTACGTCAGACTTGATCGACAATGAAGGGGCCTCCCATTTGGGCTTAAGCTTGTCCTTTTCTTGTCCGCAGCGAGAACTAGTTCGCCAACGCTTTAAGTCTTGGCCCGCATTTCTCGCTTTGATATCTTCGAGCTTGTTGTTGATAGAATGCGAACGAGCCTTGGTGACGCCACGTTTTCCTCCAATGTGTCCAAGCTGTCCCCGCCGATCCAGCTCGGCCTCTCTTTCTTCGCATATGCGCACTCGAGGTGAGTCATGAATAATGTCGCAGAGCAGAATCGCCTCGCTACCAGATACCATAAAAATGGTGTGAATCCGCAGAATCTGTTAGGCGTTGTCCGCAGCCCCGTAGTACGGAGTCGAGCTCCTCTACCCAAAGGCGTGTCGGATTTTGTAAGTGACCGCACTAGTCCGGGTTTAATGCCGCCATTATTAGACCATTTGCTCGCTTCCACTTGACCGCTGGTTTGAGGGTGATAGACCGGCCTAGTCGAGCTTGATGCCCATATTTTTGCACCATGACTTAACCTCGCTATCCATGAAGTTCGTGCTTGTCGTGATGATATCGTGAGGGACACCATAACGGTGTACTACCCCGGATATAAAGTCTATCACCGGTCCGGACTCGCCATTTGACCGGTTTGGCCTCTATCCATTTGGTGAATTTATCCACCATGACCAATAGGTACCTTTGCTTGTGGGTTCCCTTTAAGGGTTCCAACCATATCAAGCCCCTGCACCGCGAACGGCCGTAATGGGTATAGTTTTGAGGGCGGGTGGCATATGGCTCGATTAGCAAAGAGCCGACAACCGATGCATCTCTCGACTAAGTCATGGGTATCCGCCTGGCCGCCGCCAATAAAATCATGTACGGAATGCCTTTCCTACAAGGGCCCGGCTGCTGCGTGGTGTCCGCTTAGTCCGCATGAATTTCAGCCAGAGGTTTCGCCTTCCTCTTCGGAGATACACCTTTGAAGGACTCCGTTGTACTTTTTCTTATAAAGTTCTCCTCATGGACCTTGTAGACTTTCGATCACGGACTATGCAAATGGCCTCATTTTGGTCTTCGGAAGTTCCCCACAAGCAAATAGACTAGGAAAGGTTCTGTCCACGGGCAATTATCGCCATTATGTCGTGGGCTCAAGGTGTTATGTCATCGGCTGAATCGCCGTTGGCGCGGTTGTTTCCGGGTTTGTCATTTCCGACTCCTCTTCCCATAGTACGGATGGCTTGAAGAGCCGCTCCAGAAGATGTTTGAGGACAGCCACGCTTTTGCGCCGACAAGCGTACAAGACGTCGTCAGCTTGGTTATTATCTCGGCCACGTGATGGAATTCGAGTCCTTCAAACCGAGCTGACATTTTAAGACAGATTGCGATATGCTGCCATTTTCTCGATCCTTGGCATCAAAATTCCATTTATTTGGGATATTGCAAGGTTTGAATCCTCACAGACCTCTAGGCATTGAATGCCCATGGAGATTGCCATCCGTGAGACCGTAGAAGGGCCTCAGATTCGCTGCATTGTTGGAGTCCGTGTACATTATTTGAAGTACCTATTGATCAGGTCCCGGTCGGGACGCCAAGACGACACCAGCCCCATCCGCCAACATTTTAGAGCCGTCAAGTGCATAATCCAATTGAGTATGCGCTGCATTTTAGGAGTTCGCTTCGTCCATTCAGCGACAAAGTCAGCCAAAACTTGTGACTTTATAGCTCACGAGGTTTGTAAGTTATATCGAATGGTAAGAGCTCAATGGCCCATTTTGCAATCCCGCCCGCTATGTCATGGTTATTTATGATGTCATTGAGTGGTACTTCGAGGCCACTATTATCGAACACTCTTGAAAGTAGTGTCAAGCTTCCGGATGCCATGAACACCGTGACACGCTATCTTCCGATAGTGTGGGTAGCGGACTTGCGGGGTTAACACAAAGGATACATAATACACCGGTTTTGAAGCGGAATTTATGCCCTTCTATCTCTCGCTCGACGACGAGTACCAAGGCTATAACTTGATGCGTTGTCTGCGATGTATAATAACATTGGTTCGCCCAGATTGGGCGCAATAGGACCGGATTTGTTGCCAATATGGCCTTTATTTCTTCGAGTCCCAAGAAGGCAGATCCGCCCACTGGTGTTCGTGCGCCTTAGGAGGCGATAGAGGGCAATGCCTTTTCTCCTAGACGGAGATAAAGCGGCTTAGAGCCGCCACGCATCCAAATAATTTTTGTATTTGCTTGAGGTCTTTGGGATATCTAGCTGTGACAGAGCTCGATCTTGGTTGGGTTTGCTTCAATTCCTCTACCGGATACAATGAAGCCCAAGAGCTTTCCTACCGGTACAATCAAAAACGATTTTTCCGGATTCATTTTGATGTCATATGCCCGAGGTTGTCGAATGTGAGCCTCAAGTCGCCTACTAGAGTTTCGACGTGTTTTGTTTTGACGACTACGCCATCTACGTATGCCTCGAATCGCTTTGCCGATCCGGGTTGGCGACATGTTTGGATCATGCGCCGATATGTTGCGCCGGGCGCTTTAAGTCCGGGGCATCGTGTTGAAGCAAAATAGCCCGTATGGAGTGATGAATGCCATTGCGGCTTGGTTCCGCTTCCGCCATCTTGATTTGATGGTAGCCGAGTATGCGCCGAGGAAGCACAACGAATCGTGTTCGCGGTAGCATCGATAATTTGGTCGATGCGGGGAGGGGAAGGGATCCTTTGGACAAGCCTTATTGAGTTCTTTAAAATCGATACATAGGCGCCAGATTTGTCCTTCTTTGGTACCATTACCAGATTTGCTAGCCAATCCGGATGTTTGATATCTCCGATGAACCGCTTCCAATAGCTTGGCTAGCTCTCTCCCATTGCCTCCTTTTTGGGTTCGAAAATCGTCAAGAGCCTATTTGACCGCTTGAATCTTTTAGGATGTTTAGGCTGTGTTCGCCAATCAAGGGATTTCGCATATCCGGGATGCCAGCGAAAATGTCCCAATTTTCCCGGCGAATTCGCGAGAGTGCGGCGCTTCACCTTGGGTTCAATTGCGCCCCGATGGAGGCTGTCTTTGTTGGGTCCGCTGGATGGACATGGAATTTTACTATTTCATCTGCTGGTTTGAAGGATGTGGACTTGGATCTTTTATCGAGTATCACATCGTCCCTATTCACCGAGAGCATAGCGGTGAGTTCTTCTACTGCTAAGGCCTCGGATAGTGCCTCCAGGGCTAGTGCGGCTGTCTTGTTTTCGCGCGGAGTGCTATGTCCGGATCACTAGCGAGAGTGATTATTCCACCGCCCGTGCATCTTGAGCTTCATGTACCCGTAATGGGGTACGGCTTGAAAATTGTGAATGCCTTCGCCCTAAGATAGCGGATATCCGCTATTGAACGGGGCCACTTGGAACGTGACTTCTTCGGATCTGTAGTTGTCCGGTGAGCCGAACACCACATCGAGTGTGATTTTTCCGATGCAGCATGCTTCCCGGCTTGGGATTATTCCTCTGAAGGTTGTGCTACTTCGCTCAATACGGCTCCAGTCTATTTCCATTTTTTGAAGAGTTTCCTCGTAGATGAGGTTTAGTCCTGCCGCCATCCATGAGGACTTTGTAAGTCGAAAGCCGCCCACTATGGGACTAAGCACCAGGGGGCCGGTGCTCGGGCTGTTCGAATTTAGGTTCGTCAGCTGGTGTTGAAGGTGATGGCTCTCACACCCATGGATTTGCTGTTGTTACTTGGTAGACTTCGCGCGAGGTCGCTGGATTGTTCGCTGCATATATTATTTGATGCGAAGGTCTCCAAGATCGCTGATACTGCATCGGTATTGTTGGAGTGGTTTTCGGGGCTAGAAGCCTCGCCACTTTTGGCCACCGCCAGATTATCCAACATGCTTGAAGGCTATGTGTTGGGACGGCTCCTCTCAGACTATGGAGCTTACAGGTCCATTGAGCCATCCCTCCAAGACGGTTCCGCGTCTTTATGGGGTTTTTGCTTTTGGTTTTTGTATCTAGTGCCCGAGTGTAATGCACCTTTTGTTGCGGACTAGGGTTAAATGCCGATTGTCCCAAAAATTATTTTCGGTTTTCCTCGAAACTTCCATCGCACAAGATTTTCAGATTATGGACGCCAGTCGGTGAAGCGGTAATTTTGGCGACGGCCGATTTGCTGCTCAAGATTCCCTTATCCATTTAATTATTGCAAAATTGCGATTATGCTTATCTTCTCGGCAGTCCTTTATCCTTTCCCCACCAGTGAGGAATCGCCCTAGTAGTGATGTAATCGCTTCAATGGGCTCTTGCCGGATTAGAGATAGATCGTGATATGTCCGGGCGGGTGGGTGGAATTAAGACCGAACCCTACCCGCCTCAAGGCTTAAAGGCCGGAAGTTTCCAATTCGAAGCTTGGATTGCTGGACACGATCCAATGAGTCCGAACGATGCATGATTTTAAGTTCAATGCTCGATCGAAGTCCGCCCTCCGCGGAAGACCGCATGGAGGGTTCGGGAACTGGACGTGACTAGTTTTCAATATAGGAGAAGAGTCGCCGTGATTGTTCCTCTACCACTCACGACATGGTGGGTGACCCGGGAGAGTTATCTCTCGCATTGGTTTTAAGCCCAATCTGATTGTAGTCTGTAGCGATTCCTCTGGCGGGCGATGCGATCCAAGAGCTCGCTGATGACGAGAGCTCTATTGATCCAAATGCTCGGGCGATTCCGAGCTGACATGAAGATTGCTTTTGACGACTTGAGAAGTCATTGTCGAAGAAGGGCCGGACAGCGGTCATAAGAAAACCACCTAGCCGGATAGTTTGGCCGAGGCCAAGGCCCCTTTGGCTAAAAATACCGCTCTTGAAGACGGTGGAGGCATCCTTCCTATCGGTGATGACGCAGAGGAACTCTCAATGAAAGCACCAATGTCGGTGTCAAACCGGCGGATCTCGGTAGGGGGTCCCGAATCGTGCGCCTAGGCGGATGGTAACAGGAGACAAGGGACACGATGTTTTACCTGTGTTCGCCCTCTTGATGGAGGTAAAACCTCACGCCTTGCTTGATTAATATTGATGATATGGGTAGTACAAGAGTGGATCTACCACGAGATCAAGGAGGCTAAACCCTAAAGCTAGCCTATGGTATGATTGTTGTAATGTATGTTGTGTCCTATGTACTAAAGCCCTCCGGGTTTATATAGACACCGGAGAAGGCTAGGGTTACACAGTAGTCGGTTACAATGGTAGGAGATCTACATATCCATATCGCCAAGCTTGCCTTCCACGCCAAGGAAAGTCCCATCCGGACACGGACGTAGTCTTCAATCTTGTATCTTCGTAGTCTTGGAGTCCGGCGGATGATGATAGTCCGCAGTCCGACACCCCTAGTGCGTGACTCCTCACCCGAGTAACCTACAACAAGACCGCCTCGCACGCCCCGAGCATCGCCAGAGTAATGTGCCCCAACCCCAGCCCTTGCGAACTTGGCGTAAACCAAGACTACGATACATAATTACGCCCGTAATACCATGGGCATAGGGGAGGGCACGACCATGACAGCCCGCATCGCGACTCAACCGCACTAGGGCCCTGACAGTAAATTCTTTTTTTCTTATTTTCGTGGACTCCTTTATCAAGAAGCCCCGTCCGGCGTAAGAATCGCCAACATACGATGCAACAACTAGGAAGCGTAGCTACGCCGAGTGTCCAGTGGTCTCTATAACAAGCAAAGATATTTGTTTTACATATCATCCCGCAGCTCGCCTCGGAGGGGGACATGTCAAATAGTCCCGCCCCTTGCTTATCGTGACTATTTGTATCGCTCGCTTATCGCAGCTTTTTAATAAACAATGCACAGCTTTTGCCTATTATTGCATTCCTTTTTCTTATCTATATATGTTCACTTATGACATGTTGCATCCGTACGCTTTGGTATGGCCAAATACACCAGGGGCTTAAGTACCCCAAAATATGGTGTGATAAGTCCAACACTTTCACAAGTGCGGCACCTTTAACTTATAGCATTATATGCATCGGCTCCAAATCATGTCTTGGGTCAATAGTTGGGTTTGCCTGCCCCATGTTTTGGTACCTTACGCCCGCTATATCGCTAAGGTAGCGGATGGGAGAACCACCGCGACAGCTCCCTGGCTGAGCTGGTTTAAGCACCTCTGGGAGAAAGCTAAACTGACCGTCATGATAGGGCGAGAGCCGGTCGCTGCTCAAGAGGTTTTAGTCCCTAAAGACTTATGCCGCTTAGAGCGAGGAGTTGGCTTTGTCCGCCTAGGCGTGATAGCGCCTTAACTCGGTCTTCCGAATACTAGGGGCTTCACTAAATTTAAAATTATAGAATTCTATGGCTAAGGAGAGTGTTCAAGCATTATAGTCCGCTTGCCTCGCTCATTGTGTTGAGCGCCTCAAGGACCCAAGAATGGGAAAAGAGCGCCAAGTTTATCCCGAACACCCCAAAGACTGTGGCATGGGGGCGTAGTTTACGACTCGCCATCTCTCAAATTTAATAAACGGCGCATGTAAGGTAATATTTTAAATTCACAAGCGCTGCTTAGCGATATGAACAAGTTTTCAAGCGCACAGATAACAAATGCGAAGTTTACTCAAAATTACATCTTTGGAGCATTCACCGCTTATAAGGCGGCACCCTTCAGACGCCTCGCATAATACATTTCGGCTTATGATACTTCCCCTGCCATGCGGTGGAGCATCCGCCACAAGCTTCTCAGTCATTCATCTTGCCCTCAAAGCACTTTAGCACGGCAAGGGCCCTACGAGCACCTTCGACATGTATGAGCGCTGATGACTTCAATCCATGGATGTGGCATCCACCAAACCACTCACCAGCCCGAATAGCTCCTAGGCATGGCTTCCTTAGGCCACACCAACTATGAGGTTCTTCATGGCCTGCTCGCCACCTTATGGAGCTCGACCAACTGCTTCACTGGTCGCCATAAGCACTGGTGTCCGCCTCAAAGATACCGAGACCGTAACACCTTTCTCCGACGAGCCCTCCTCGGCCCGGTAGAATGCGGCAATACGGACACACCGTGTTGGGGAACGAGTAATTTCAAAAATTTCCTACGCACACGCAAGATCATGGTGATGACATAGCAACGAGGGGAGAGTGTTGTCTACGCACTGCAGACCGGGCGAAGCGCTGACACAGCAGAGTGGAAGTAGTCGACGCCTTCCCGGTTCAACCGATCCAGCACCGCATCCCGCACCTCCGAAGTTCTTGACACACGACAAACTCGATGACGCACCTCATTCTCGAATCCAGAGAGGCCCGAGGGGAGTTCTCACAAGACGACGGCGCAGGACGATCTTGATGTTCTCTCGTCAGCAGGCTTCGCCTAAGCACCGCCACAATATGACCGAGGTGTAATATCGTGAGGGGGCACCGACACGGCTAAGGAACGATCAATGATCAACTTGTGTGTCCTAGGGTGCCCCCACCCCGTGATATAAAGGAGGAGGGAGGAGGAGGCCGCCCAAGGGGGGCGCTTATAGAGGAGGGGAAACCTACTCAAGTAGGTTTCCTTCCTTATCTTATTTGGAGGGGGAAGGAAAGAGTACTAGTATTAGGAATAAGTACTAGTAGTAGTAATAGGAAGAGGGGAAGGAGAGGAGGGGGGCCCCCCCTCCCCAATTCGGATTGGGCTGGGGCGCCTTCCCTTGTTCCTTCTCCTTCTTCCTATATGGGCCCAATAAGGCCCATATACCTCCGGGGTTCCAGAACCTCCTCGAGCTCCAAACTTCTCCTAACCTTTCCTGTCCAAATATATCCGCCCAATATATCAATCTTTATGTCTCGACCATTTCGAGACTCTCGTCATGTCCGTGATCACATCCGGACTCCAACAAACTTCGCACATCAAAATACATAAACTCATAATATAACCGTCATCGAAACCTTGCTGCAAGTGACTCTACGGTTCGAGAACAATGTAGACATGACCGAGACATGCTCGTCAATAACCAATAGCGGACCTCGATGCCCATATTGGTTCCTACATATTCTACGAAGATCTTTATCGGTCAAACCGCATAACAACATATGTTATTCCTTTGTCATCGGATGTTATTTGCCCGAGATTTGATCGCCAGTATCCAATACCTAGTTCAATCTCGCATCGGGCAAGTCTCTTTACTCGCTCCGTAATACATCATCTCATAACTAACTCATTAGTTACATGCTTGCAAGGCTTGGGTGATGAGTATTACCGAGAGGGCCAGAGATACCTCTCCGACAATCGGAGTGACAAAACCTAATCTCAATTATGCTAACTCAACATGTACCTTCTAAACACCAGTAGTACTCCTTTATAATCACCCAGCTTACGCCAGGACGCTTGGTAGTACCCAAAGTGTTCTTCCGTAAACGGAGTTACACAATTTCATAGTTACATGAACATGTATAAGTCATGAAGGAAGCAATAGCGTAATACTAAACGATCAAGTGCTAAGTTAACGGATGGGTCATGTCAATCACATCATTCTCCTAATGATGTGATCCCATTAATCAAATGACAACACATGTCTATGGTTAGGAAACATAACCATCTTTGATTAATGAGCTAGTCAAGTAGAGGCATACTAGTGACTATATGTTTGTCTATGTATTCACACATGTATCATGTTTCCGTTAATACAATTCTAGCATGAATAATAAACATTTATCATGATATGAGGAAATAAATAATAACTTTATTATTGCCTCTAGGGCATATTTCCTTCAGCCTCCCACTTGCACTAGAGTCAATAATCTAGATTACATAGTAATGATTCTAACACCCATGGAGTCTTGGTGCCGATCATGTTTTGCTCGTGAGAGAGGCTTAGTCAATGGGTCTGCAACATTCAGATCCGTATGTATCTTGCAAATCTCTATGTCTCCCACTTGGACTTGGTCCCGAATGGAATTGAAGCGCCTCTTGATGTGCTTGGTCCTCTTGTGAAATCTGGATTCCTTTGCCAAGGCAATTGCACCAAGATTGTCACGTAAGATCTTCATTGGTCCCGGCGCACTAGGTATGACACCTAGATCGGAAATGAACTCCTTCATCCGCACTCTTCATTTGCCGCCTGTATAGCTATGTACTCCGCTTCACATGTAGATCCCGCCACGACGCTTTGTTTTGAACTCGCACCAACTTACAGCTCCACCGCTTAATATAAACACGATCCGGTTTGCATTTAGAATCGTCCGGATCAGTGTCAAAGCTTGCATCGACGTAACCATTTACGACTAGCTCTTTGTCACCTCCATATACGAGAAACATATCCTTAGTCCTTTTCGTATTTCAGATGTTCTTGACCGCTGTCCAAAGGATCCACTCGATTACTTTGGTACCTACCGCCAAGCTTATTGCTAAGCATACGTCGTCCGGTACACAAAGATTGCATACATGATAGAGCCTATGGTCAAGCATAGGAACATCTTTCATTTTCTCTATCTTCCGCGTGGTCGGGCATTGAGTTCGACTCAACTTCACACCTTGTAGCACAGTGCAAGAATCCTTTCTTTGCTCGATCCATTTTGAACTTTTTCAAAATTTTGTCAAGGTATGTGCTTTGTGAAAGTCCTATTAATCGCCTTGATCTATCTCTATAGATCTTGATGCCCAATATGTAAGCAGCTTCACCGAGGTCTTTCATTGAAAAACTTTTATTCAAGTATCCCTTTATGCTATCCAGAAATTCTATATCATTTCCAATTAATAATATGTCATCAACATATAAAACTAGAAATGCTACAGAGCTCCCACTCACTTTCTTGTAAATACAGCTTCTCCAAAAGTCTCAGATAAAACCATATGCTTTGATCACACCGTCAAAGCGCTTATTCCAACTCCGAGATGCTTGCACCAGTCCATAAATGGAACGCTGGAGTTTGCACACTTTGTCAAGACCTTTTGGATCAACAAAACCTTCAGTTGCATCATATACAACTCTTCTTCTAGAAATCCATTCAAGAATGCAGCTTTGACATCCATTTGCCAAATTTCATAATCATGAAATGCAGCAATAGCCAACATGATTCGGACAGACTTAAGCATCGCTACGGGTGAGAAAGTCTCATCGTAGTCAACCCCTTGAACTTGTCGAAAACCTTTCGCAACAAGTCGAGCTTTGTAGACAGAATATTACCATCAGCCACCTTCTTCTTAAAGATCCATTTATTCTCAATGGCTTGCCGATCATCGGCAAGTCAACCAAAGTCCATACTTTGTTTTCATACATGGATCCTATCTCAGATTTCATGGCCTCTAGCCATTTTATGAATCTGGCTCATCATCGCTTCTCATAGTTCGAGGTTCATCATGGTCAAGTAACATGACTTCCGAATAGGATTTCGCATCACTGTGCGGATCTTACTCGTAGACCCACGAGGTTCAAGAGAAACTTGATCCAAGTTTCATGATCAATATCATTAGCTTCCTCACTAATTGGTGTAGTCACACAGAACCGGTTCTTGTGATGAACTACTTTCCAATAAGGGAGTAGATACAGCTTATCTCATCAAGTTCTACTTTCCTCCCACTCACTTCTTTCGAGAGAAACTCCTTCTAGAAAGGATCCGAATTTAGCAACGAAAATCTTGCCCTCAGATCTGTGGATAGAAGGTGTACCCAATAGTCTCTTTTGGGTATCCTATGAAGACACATTTTTCGATTTGGGTTCGAGCTTATCCGTTGAAGTTTCTTCACATAAGCATCGCAGCCCCAAACTTTGAGAAACGACAACTTTGGTTTCTTGCCAAACCATAGTTCATAAGGCGCCGCCTCAACGGATTTTGATGGTGCCCTATTTAACGTGAATGCGCCATCTCTAAAGCATAACCCCAAAACGATAGCGTAAATCGGTAAGAGACATCATAGATCGCACCATATCAAGTAAAGTACGACATTTACGCTCGACACACCATTTCGCTGTGGTGTTCCAGTGGCGGAGTTGCTAAACTATTCCACATTGTTTCAAATGTAAACCAAACTCAGAATCTCAAATATTCTCCTCCACGATCGATCGTAGAAATTTTATTTTCTTGTTACGATGATTTTCTACTTCACTCAAATTCTTTGAACTTTTCAAATGTTTCAGACTTGTGCTTCATCAAGTAGATATACCCATATCTGCTCAAATCATCCGTGAAGGTGAGAAAATAACGATATCCGCCACGAGCCTCAACATTCATCGGGCCACATACATCTCAGATGTATGATTTCCAACAAATCTGCTGTTCTCCATAGAACCGAGAACGGTGTTTTGGTCATCTTGCCCATGAGGCACGGTTCGCAAGTACCAAGTGATTCATAATCAAGTGATTCCGTAAGTCCATCAAGATGGAGTTTCTTCATGCGCTTTATAATCGATATGACCTAAACGGCAAAGGCCACAAATATGTTGCACTATCATTATCAACTCGCATCTTTTGGCTTCAACATTATGAATATGTGTATCACTACTATCGAGATTCAATAAAATAGACCACTCTTCAAGGGTGCATGACCATAAAAGATATTACTCATATAAATAGAACAACCATTATTCTCTCGATTTAAATGAATAACCGCCTCGCATCAAACAAGATCCAGATATAATGTTCATGCTCAACGCAGCACCAAATAACAATTATTCAGGTCTAAAACTAATCCCGATGGTAGATGTAGAGGTAGCGTGTCGACCGCGATCACATCGACTTTGGAACCATTTCCCACGCCAAGATCGTCACCTCGCCCTTAGCTAATCTTCGCTTAATCCGTAGTCCCTGCTTCGAGTTGCAAATGTTAGCAATGTAACCAAAGATCAAATACCTGTGTGCTATCATGAGCATTAGTAAGGTACACATCAATAACATGTATATCACATATACCTTTGTTCACTTTGCCATCCTTCTTATCCGCCAAATACTTGGGGCAGTTCCGCCCAATGTCCACCGCTTGCAAGAGAAGCACTCGCTTCGTGCTTAGGTCCAGACTTGGGTTTCTTCTCTTGAGCAGCAACTTGTTTGCTGTTCTTTTTGAAGTTCCCCTTCTTCTTTCCTTTGGCCCTTTTCTTGAAACCAGTGGTCTTGTTGACCATCAACACTTGATGCTCCTTTTTGATTTCTACCTCCGCTGCTTTCAAAGATTGCTAAGAGCTCGAATAGTCTTGTTCATCCCTTGCATATTATAGTTCATCACAAAGCTCTTGTAGCTTGGTGGCAGTGATTGGAGAATTTCACAATGACGCTATCATCCGGAAGATTAACTCCCAGCTTGAATCAAGTGATTATTATACCCGCACATTTTGAGTATATGCTCACCGACAGAATCGTTTCTCCTCCATCTTGCAACTGTAGAACTTATTGGAGACTTCATATCTCTCAATCCGGCATTTGCTTGAAATATTAACTTCAACTCCTCGAACATCTCATATGCTCCATGACGCTCAAAACGCCGTTGAAGACCCGGTTCTAAGCCGTAAGCATGGCACACGAACTATAGAGTAGTCATCAGCTTTGCTCTCGCCAGACGCTTCTTAACGCCGCTGGCCAGATCAAGAAGAGTTCGCACCCAGCGGGTGCTTCCAGACGAACTCTTCAGGCAGCAATGAGGATAATCCTCGTGTTACGGACCCAAATCCGTAATTGCTACCATCATCTTTCAACTTTGCTTTCTCAAGGAACGATTAAAATTCAACGGAACAACAAAGACGAGCCATCTATCTACAAACAAACATAGACAAGCAAAATACTATCAGTACTAAGTTCATGATAAATTTAAGTTCAATTAATCATATTACTTAAGAACTCCCACTTAGACAGACATCTCTAGTCATCTAAGTGATCACGTGATCCAAATCAACTAAACCATGTCCGATCATCACGTGAGATGGAGTAGTTTCAATGGTGAACATCTCTATGTTGATCATATCTACTATATGATTCACGCCGACCTTTCGGTCTCCGTGTTCCGAGGCCATATCTCAGATATGCTAGGCTCGCCAAGTATAACCTGAGTATTCCGCTGTGCAACTGTTTTGCACCCGCTGTATTTGAACGTAGAGCCTATCACACCCGATCATCACGTGGTGTCTCAAAGACGAAGAACTTTCGCAACGGTGCATACTCGTGGAGAACACTTCTTGATAATTAGTGAGAGATCATCTTAAAATGCTACCACAATCAAAGCAAGATAAGATGCATAAAGGATAAACATCACATGCAATCAATATAAGTGATATGATATGGCCATCATCATCTTGTGCTTGTGATTCCATCTTCAAAGCACCGCCGTGATCACCATCGCCACCGGCGCGACACCTTGATCTCCATCGTAGCATCGTTGTCGCTTACGCCCATCTATTGCTTCTACAACTATCGCTACCGCTTAGTGATAAAGTAAAGCAATTACAGTATGCTTGCATTTCATACAATAAAGCGACAACCATATGGCTCCTCGCCAGTGCCGATAACTTCGTTACAAAACATGATCATCTCATACAATAAAATATAGCATCACGCCTTGGCCATATCACATCACAACATGCCCTCGCAAAACAAGTTAGACGCCCTCTACTTTGTTGTTGCAAATTTTACGTGGCTGCTACGGGCTTAAGCAAGAACCAATCTCACCTACGCATCAAAACCACAACGATAGTTTGTCAAATAGACTCGCTTTAACCTTCACAAGGACCGGACGAGCCACACTCGGTTCAACTAAAGTTGGAGAAACCGACACCGCTAGTCACCGTGGTGCAAAGCACGGCGGTAAAACCAGTCTCGCCAGAAGCGCACGCTGTAATGTCGGTCCGGCCGCTTCATCCAACAATACCGCTGAACCAAAGTATGACATGCCGGTAGGCAGTATGACTTATATCGCCCACAACTCACTTGTGTTCTACTCGTGCATATAACATCAAACCATAAAACCTAGGCTCGATGCCATCGCTGGGGAACGAGTAATTTCAAAAATTTCCTACGCACACGCAAGATCATGGTGATGACATAGCAACGAGGGGAGAGTGTTGTCTACGCACCGTCTAGACCAAAGCGAAGCGCTGACGCAGCAGAGAGGAAGTAGTCGACGCCCTCCCGGTCCGACCGATCCAAGCACCGGCATTCGCACCTCCGAAGTTCTTGACACGCCAGACAGCTCGATGACGCACCTCGATCTCCAATCCAGCAGAGGCTCCGAGGGGAGTTCCACAAGACGACGGGCAGGACGATCTTGATGTTCTCTCGTCGCAGGCTTCGCCAAGCACCGCCACAATATGACCGAGGTGTAATATCGTGGAGGGGGCACCGACACGGCTAAGGAACGATCAATGATCAACTTGTGTGTCTAGGGTGCCCCTACCCCGTGATATAAAGGAGGGAGGGAGGAGGAGGCCGCCCAAGGGGCGCGATATAGAGGAGGGGGAAACCTACTCCAAGTAGGTTTCCTTTCCTTATCTTATTTGGAGGGGAAGGAAAGAGTACTAGTATTAGGAATAAGTACTAGTAGTAGTAATAGGAAGAGGGGAAGGAGAAGGAAGGGGGCCGCCCTCCCCAATTCGGATTAATGGGGCGCGCCTCCCTTGTTCCTTCTCCTTTTCCTATATGGGCCCAATAAGGCCCATATACCTCCCGGGGTTCCAGAACCTCCTGAGCTCCAAACTTCTCCTGAACCTTTCCGTGTCCAAATATATCCGTCCAATATATCAATCTTTACGCCTCGACCATTTCGAGACTCCTCGTCATGTCCGTGATCATATCCGGGACTCAACAAACTTTGGTACATCAAAATACATAAACTCATAATATAATTGTCATCGAAACCTTGCTGCAGGGACTTCTACGGTTCGAGAACAATGTAGACATGACCGAGACATGTCTCTCGTCAATAACCAATAGCGGGACCTGGATGCCCATATTGGTTCCTACATATTCTACGAAGATCTTTATCGGTCAAACCGCATAACAACATACGTTGTTCCCTTTGTCATCGGTATGTTACTTGTCCGAGATTTGATCGCCGGTATCCAATACCTAGTTCAATCTCGCACGACAAGTCTCTTTACTCGCTCCGTAATACGCCATCTCATAACTAACTCATTAGTTACATGCTTGCAAGGCTTAGGTGATGAGTATTACCGAGAGGGCCCAGAGATACCTCTCCGACAATCGGAGGACAAAACCTAATCTCAATTATGCTAACTCAACATGTACCTTCGAAACACCTGTAGTACTCCTTTATAATCACCCAGCTTACGCTAGGACGCTTGGTAGTACCCAAAGTGTTCTTCCGTAAACGGAGTTACACAATTCTCATAGTTACAGAACATGTATAAGTCATGAAGGAAGCAATAGCAGAATACTAAACGATCAAGTGCTAAGTTAACGGATGGGTCATGTCAATCACATCATTCTCCTAATGATGTGATCCCATTAATCAAATGACAACACATGTCTATGGTTAGGAAACATAACCATCTTTGATAAATGAGCTAGTCAAGTAGAGGCATACTAGTGACTATATGTTTGTCTATGTATTCACACATGTATCATGTTTCCGTTAATACAATTCTAGCATGAATAATAAACATTTATCATGATATGAGGAAATAAATAATAACTTTATTATTGCCTCTAGGGCATATTTCCTTCATTAATCACTTTCACGCAGCTTGCTTGTACATTTGAAGAATGTCTTACCCGCCGCCTATCTTCTTCATTGCCTCAATTTCTTGAGGGCTCGGCTTCGCCCTTAGCGGGTTACGCCTTCGAGATGAGAGGCCACCCTGACCTCGAGTCTTTGAGTCATGCTCCAAACCTCGTGTTTTCACGAGAGCCCGGGAGCTCTTGCAGCACCTCCGCCACCCGCCTCCTCGCTTTCGTCGGCCGGCCTAGGGCACTGCTTGCTTTCGGCCTTGACACCTCTCTTCAGGTCGCCACTGCTCGTGGCCCCCGCAATTTCAATGCTATTCTTTTGTCATTTTTTGCAACCACATCTTTTATATATTCCGCAAGGTATTACTTACCTTCCTTGTCCTCGAGCTGCTTTAAGGCCGAGCCAGCCCTCGGATCGCCGAGGCTCGCAATTGATCGGATCAATCAAGTCGTGTATGCGCAAGAGGGTCAAGAGCGCACTGCATTCCCCATATATTGACATACTTATGTTAGACTCACAGATATCTTTTTAGATCCTTAGTTCTGCTTTTCTTTCCAACACCAACTCGAGCATCAGGGATACTGCCTATGCGTAATATTTTTACATATCTTAAATACATACCTCAAAGCCCGTTAGAAGGTCGGCACAAAGCCATGAACCCCGCCTTGGCGATTTAACTTTCTCGGATCACCACACTCATAATGTCAGCAAAGGCCTCATCGATGGGAGCGCGCTAAGCCGCCCAAAGAATTATCCGTGCCTCCGGCTACACGGAGGTCACTAAGCAGCCCAGCCGCCTCGCCCTACTTAAGGGGCCATTGACGACCGGAACCACTAAAGGTTCTCGGCATGGAGTCCCGCCAGGCCGGACTTAGAGCCCTTTGGGGTTTGATCCCCAGTGCCTGTAGAGTCCGGGAGGTTGCCTTATGCGCTCCGACCCCCTCCTCCTGCTAGGCCCCTTTGGGACCCCACCTCAAGGCCATTAGAATAGCAGGAGAGGAGGCGTCCGGAAGTGAAGTGCTATTCACGCTCGACGGCCAGGAGCCGCTGTTGAAGTGTCGAGCCCGGCCCTGGCTGGCCGTAGGTTATATCTCATGCTAGGAGATTCTGTGCAAGTATAAATGAAACGCCATGAGTTATTCTCGTATCCTGGACACTTACGATTTTGCAGGGGATTAGCCTGTGGCTACTACTCTTCGCCCGTCATTTGCTGGTGGAGTAGTCCCGAGGAAGGTTCCTTCCTTGTTGACCCTCCGCCTCCCCGCCTGGGGCGGCCTTCCTTTCTTATCTTCCCCCGGGAGAGGCTCTTTTTCCTCCTCCTCGCTTTCGCTGGAGGAGTTCTGCTTGAGTCATCTGGACGATGAGTCCGATAACACTGGCGCCGAACTCTTTTCGTCCCCGTGGCCTTCTTTCTTGGTTTTCTCCAGCACCACGTGAGGTGCCGGCACCAAGAGCAGCCCCTGGCACAATCGGGTGTCCGCTGGTCTTCGGTAAGGGAGCCGA